>JAJOOH010001990.1:0-76594 GCA_029582605.1 Solanum gracilifrons | reverse complement strand
CTTTAACTCAACCACTACAATTTGGTGTTCAATTTTGTCTGTTTAATTCTATTTTATTTAGAACATATGTTGCAAAATTTCAAGAGAAAAAAAAGAAGAGGATAACCATCCACGCTTCTATTATGTTGCACAACAAAATAGTAGTCTAACTGTACTTAAAGGCTTAATTAGTAAAATTAATCTAGTCCATTGAATGTATAAGTAGACACGTGTGATAAATTTAAAGGCCTACTGGAGGCACTGGAGGAGATCCCCACTGGACGGGATCCAAATCCTGAATTTATAGACTGTTTCCATGAGAGGTTGCATAATCTTAGATCTTTGAAGTCCTATGGAATTTACTACACAGTGTTTCAGATGATAGTCCCTGCCAAGCAATGGTGAAGAGATTACATCAAAAGTAGGCCAGCTAGATCATTTCAACTATCATGGACTCAATTTACTCACGTGTTTCTATAAAATTTTATTCCATGCAATGAGAGGAAGCTTAAAAGGGTCGATTTTAAGGGTTTACATCATGAGGGTATATCAGTCACTGAATATGGGGCTAAATTCTATGCCTTGGCTAGGCATGCTTCGATGAAACTTCGCATTAAAGGGGAGAGAGTGAGAATGTTTGCAAAAAACATTGATTATTCTGATTCGTATGAAAATTTCTCAGATTGTCGGTTACGATGTTCGATTAGAAAAACTTGTAGATGTTGCCAAAGAGTTATAGATGATTTGACGTGAAGGATTTGAGCAGCGTGAGGGCAAGCGGGTCCATCATTTGAGTTGGATATGGTATGTGAGATGCTTGATTCGCATGTACATATTTCTATTGCTGTTGGAGATTTCATAGTGGTTGATCAAATATATCAATCATGTGTAGTTACTTTGATGTGATATGATATTCAAGTGGGTTTGAAGGTCTTATATATGATAAATTTTGATGTTATTCTTGAGATGAATTGGCTATCTCCTTAACACAAGATTTTGAATTGTCATGCCAAGACAATTATATTTGTTATGCCCAGAATTCTTACAATAATATGAAGAGATTCTCTTAGTCAGAGTCCAAAAAGGGTGATATTATTTATTAGGATTTGTCAGCTGGTGCAGAGAGGATGATTGACTTACTTGTAACATGTTCAAGATACTAGAATAAAGACTTTTATGCTTTAGTCTATTCGAGTGGTGAGTGAGTTTTTGGATGTCTTTCCAATAGACCTACCAGGTCTTCCACCTGATGGTGATATTGATTTTTGTATTGACTTGAAATAGGGCATTCAGTCCATTTACATTCCTTCTTATCATATGTCATCGATCAAATTGCACAAGTTGAAAGAGAAATTTGTTGGGTAAGGGGTTGATTAGGCTAAGTGTATCTCCTTAGGGCGCTCTGGTGTTAGTGTGAAGATGGATGGTGGTTATATGCATATGCGTACTGACTATTAGAAGTTGAACAAATCTACCATTAGAAATAAGTACCCGATACTTCATACTAATGATTTATTTGATTAACTTCAGAGTGCTTCACTTTTATCCAAGATTAACTTAAGATCCTGTTATTATCGGCCAAAGTTTAAGGTAGAGGAGATCCCGAAGGCAACTTTTTAGACATGTTATGGCCATTATGAGTTTCTGGTGATGTCTTTTAGGCTGACTAATGTCCCAATAGCTTTTATGGACTTTGTGAATGGGGAGTTCAGATCATACTTGGATTCCTTTGTTATTATCTTCATAGATGATAATATTGATATACTCCCATAGTAAGGAAGAGCATGTGCATCATTGGTGGGTTGTGCTTGAAATTCAGAAGAGGAGAAAGCTCTATAAAATGTTTTTAAAGTGTGAGTTTTGACTTTGTTTGATAGAATTCTTGGGATATTTAGTGTCCAAGAAGGGTATTGTGGTGGATCCTAAGAAGATTAGTGTAGCTCGAGATTCGGTCAGACCAGTTTCAATTATCGAGATTCAAGGTTCCTTAGGCCTTGTAGGTTATTATCAGTGATTTGTACAGGGGTTCTCATTCATTGCATCTCCATTAACTATATTGGCGTAGAAGAAAATGGTGTTCTAGTGGTCTATGTGTGTGAGGTAGATTTTCAAAAGCTCGGAACATTATTGACTATTGCTCTAATTTTGACTCTACCTATGGAGGAAGAGGGTTTTATTGTATATTTTTATTCTTCTCGGATCGGTCTAGGTTATGTATTGATGCTAAAAGGGAAGGTGTTAGCTTATTCTTTGAGGGAGTTGAAGGTTCACGAGAAGAACTACCCTACTCAGGACTTGGAGTTAGTGGTTATAGTGTTGACATTCAAGGTTTAGAGGCATTACCTTAATTGCGTGCATTATGAGATATTCATAGATCATCAGAGTCTCCAGTATACAATCAATCAAAGGGATCTCATTTTTTTTATCTTTATTTATGTCACATATATATAATTTGAGGAATCAATTAAATTTTCAATATGTTTTTCTTAGATTTTAAAGTTGTCAATTAATGTGATTTAGAATATACTTTTTACTTCATTTTTAAATAACATATATATATATATATATATGTTACCCTATTTGTCACAATTTATATGTTACTGATATGAGAGTGAATCAAATATTTTATGTCATTTCAATTTTTTAGTTGTTAATGTGATGATAATACTTTTTATATCATTTGGAAATAATATATGTTACTTCATTTATTCTAATTTATATAAACACTGATCGAATTTTGAGGGTCAACCAAACTTTTTATATGTCATATGAATTTTTAAGTTGTTATTTTTTGTAATTTGTAGTACTTTTCATGTTATTTTCAAATAACCTATATTACTTTTTCTTTTCCAATTTATGTGACACAAATAGAACTTTGAGACTCAATCAATTTTTTTTTGTCTTTTGCATATTTTAAATTGTTAATTATTGTAATTTATAATAATATATGTTATTTCTCTATCTCAATTTATGTGACACTGATAGAATTTCGATAATCATTTAAATAGGGAAAATGATTTGATATACCCCTCAACTTTGTCATTTAGAGTTCATATATCCCACATTCTAAATGTGGTTTATATATACCTCTAATGTTATACAAATGACTCACATATAAATTTTTCCTTTAACGGAAGTGAAAAAACTAATTTTAAATTAATTTATTAATTTTTTTTATTAAAATAAATAATCAATATAGAGGTATATTTGATCTTTCTCACTTTTTTTAATTTTTTTTAGTTCAATGGCTAATTTGAATTTATTATTTTGATGGTTAATTTTATTTTTTAACTTATTTTGTTGTAAAATTTAACATAGACACACCAATTTTTTTTTATAGATATAAAAACTAAATTACTATATAGCCACAAAAAATTGTTTTAATTTTTTTCTTACTTTTTCTCTTTTTCTGTCCACACTTCTTTCTTTTTAGTTCTCTTATTATTACATCAAAGAATGAAATAAAAATGAAATAATAATAAAAAAACTTAAATTATAATAATCAAAGAAGTCAAAAAATAATTTATGTGTGAAAAAGATCAAATACATGATTTTTTTTCTAAAAAATATTATAACATTAATTTTATCATTTTTATAACTGTAAGGGTATATATTAATCATTTTTTTGTAATGGTAGGGTATATGTGAACCATTTGTGCAGTGGTACGGGTATATATACGCTACTTTCATAATAAGTGGTATATCGGCTCTAAATGACATAGTTGAGGGATATATTAGACCCTTTTCCCTTTAAATATTTATATTGTTATCAAATATTATGGTATGGATGTCCAGAAGTTACTATGACTAACTATCTCCATTACTTACCTCCATTATGAAGATAACCTCCACCTTTATGACTATTATTCTTGTAACATTCCACCTCCATAACCTCCTCGATTATGTTCATTTTAATGTCATGTTTATGACTAACCTTTTGTATGCCTCTATGTTACACTATAAATAGAGGCGTAAGGGTTCATATTGTATGTACTTGAAGATTTGGGGAACACTTGAAAGAAAGAAAGTTATCTTATATTATTTATCTTGTCTTATATTCTTCTTGTTTTCATCTTTATATTGTTCTTAAATTTTGTAACACGTTATCATCACGAGTCTCTAATCAACTGAGATAGATGAACATGTAATCTTGCATCACATCAGGTACATAAACTATTATTCATAAACAGATCATCTAGCTGAGTCATATGATATTCACTCTTTTTATTACTTACTAGTTTTGACGCGCGTGAGTTGTACGTGAATATCAAATCATGTATTACATTTAAAATAATATGAATATTATTAAATTGAAAATTTAAGTAAACAATTATAAAATGTATGATAAAGTATAAGTTCCTATTTAATAGTGGATGTAAGCTTTTTATGATTGGTACTGAAAGTTAGTAAGTTTTTAAAATCTTTTAGTTACACCCTCCTCTTAAATATACTTTCTCCTCCCTCCCCAAAAGTGCATTACTTAGTTATTATTGTATTGTTGGAGTTCTTACTTTTAATATAATATAATATAAATAAATATTGATGTAAAATATACAAGATATACTAAATTGGATATGTTTAGTTGGAGTATTATATTAATTAACATTTATGTTAGGGAGTATCAAATTTCATTAAACTTTGAGATTGTCAACGTCTGAAAATCAAAGGTGAGTTTTTAAGAATAGAAGAATAGAACAATAGAAGACATAAAATAAATTGTAGTTTCTTCTTTTAATAAAATATAATATAACACAAATAAATAAGTAAATATATAAAATGTAGAAGATATACTAAATTGGATGTTCTAAGAAAAAGAACAACAACGAAAAACTTCAAAAAATTATAGTTTAAAAATTTGAGGAAACCTCTCTTTTTATAGCCAACTATGGGCAGTGCATAAAAAATGCTTATTGTTATCAAAAAAGTGTCACAACCCTTTAGAAAAGTCACAACCCTTCAAAAAAGTCACGACTTATCGGAAAAGTCATAACTGCTTGGAAATGTCACAACCCTTCGGAAAAGTCACAACTTTTCAGAAAAATCACAACCCTATAGAAAAATCACAACCCTTCGAAAAGGTCACAACTTATTGAAAAAGTTATAACTCTTTGGAAATGTCACAACCCTTCAATGTGAAAAGGTGCATGTTTTTAATATAATATAATATAAATAAAAAAAATACAATATTAAATATATAAGATATACTATATTTGGTGTTTTAAGTTGGTGGTATTATAATAATTTATCATTTAAGTTATGTAGTTCATTCTTTTAAGTTTGTATCGAAGCAAAAAAAAGATAGATATAGATTTGTCTAATTTTAATTTGATATGAAATTTTAAAAAATAAAAGGCTTTTAATTTAAGGATATATATAATATATAAAAATGTCTATTAACTTTGTGGTCTTAAAGATGCGCCCCAACCACCAAGAAAAAAGAACATTCATATTAAACTAAATAAAAATAAAAGTACACCAAATAAATTGGAAATAGAGGAGTACTTATTAAATCTAGTTTGGACTCTTAAAACAAGTTTTTGATCAAATCTTTTTTCTCCAACAGTTTGACACTTTTCACAGCTTGAACACCAAGTTGTAGTTTGTGCACCAGAAAATCATTGAACTTCTTATCAAGTAGAAGTTGTTGCTAAAATATATTTATGGCAATGAAAATGAGTACATATTTGAACTCTTCACACAAGTTTTTGATCAAATTATTTTTCTCCAACAGTTTGAGACTTTTCACAACTTGAACACCAAAATTGTAGTTTGTGCAACAGAAAATCATTAAACTTCTTGTCAATTAGAAGTTGTTCAAAAATATATTTATGGATATGAAAATGAGTATATATTAGTTATCTATAAAGACTTCTAGTTTGAAGTTGAGTTATTCCATTCTCCTTGTTGCATCAATTTTTGTTGAGCTATCTAATTTAGCCACATAAAATATTGTAATTGCATAATTGAACTACCATCACAATCTTCCTTGTGTTAAGAAGAAGAATAGAAAACTTACAAAATTCAAAAAGTGTGAGAAAACCCCCATATTTCTAGACAACAAAGGATAGTATGAAAAGGTGTTTATCGTGCCTTATCAGATAAGTCATAGTCCTTCAGAAAATTTACAAATTTTCGAAAATGTCATAACTCATCGAAAAAGTCACAACTCTATAAAAAAATTACAACCCTTCGGAAAAGTCACTACCATCAGTGTTAAAAGGTGTCATCTTTAAATATGATATAGAATAAATAGATAAATAAATATAATATAAAATACAACATATTTACTAAAATGGGTGTTTTAGGTTGGGGGTACAATAGTAATTTAATATTCAAATTAGGAGTTCATGCTTTTAAAGTAGTATAGATATAGATAGATTTGAACATTTTCGTCTTCACCTTTAGAAGGCCAAAAGCAGAACATAAAAACTATTCAAATTGTTTTCCTCTCTTGAATATGTCTTTTACAGATTTTTTTTTTCTCGTTGAATTAATGAAAAAAAAAGTTATCACTTTGATAAGTCACTTAAATTAGGGATAGTAGTAATTTTAATATTCCAAAAAAGATTAAGAAAATCTGGTTAATGAGACTCTAATTTTTCCCACTTTTAAGTTTCTAATATCATTTTATTAATGTTGGAATTGGTATTTAAATATTAAGGTGGACATATTCTACCATTGGTTGATGTATTAAATCATTGATTTTGTATTTCTGTTACTTTAATTATGATTTATTAGTACATAAAATGGGGTGACCTATTATATTATGGATTGATGATAAGACGATGGATTCAAGTCCTACTGCACCAAGAGGATAGTACATTGGGCGAGAGTCCTGGTGCATCATGATAATAAAATGTTGGGTTGGGTCCCAACAAATTATGACCTAAAATGCCTTCTTATGGGTAAGACGTTGGGTTCAAGTCCCAACATTATATAATGACGATGTAATGATGATTGAGCAAATTGATATGCTCTTAATAAAAGTCATGTAATTTGTCTAATTGATTTGCTCCATTCTCTTATGAGAATGAGGTAGCAGGACATAATGTGTCTGAAAATGACAAGTGGTAAATGTAAATATGAGTGGTAAAATGTTAATGGTCAATTGTGGTAATTAAAAGGAAGAACATTATGAGTTCTTACGATGGTCTTTCAATGTAAAGGTAATATTTGGCCATCAAAATGGTATGAAAGGTTATTGGGCACATTGGATTGGTGCAACCCAATTTGAATGTTTTGTAAATCCTCAATCAAAATAAAGAAATACAAAGTGGTAGTACATTTAGTACTTTTAAAGTGATGTTGAGGTGTGTCAACTAAATTTGATAATGTCAAAGTATGACTAATAAACACTTGTGGAGCATGTACAAATGGTTATGGTCATTTCTTGAAGAGAATGTGACTTGTTGTCACACCCGAAATATGGAGAGTAACTGGCACTAGTTACCCTATTAGAACAAGTTACCCACTCAAACATACTAGCTAACCAAGTGTGAGACAAAAAGATTGGGCAACATAACCTCTAAAAAGTGAATCTTGGACCCTGAAGGTCACCTGAATTAGAATGAACCATACAAACAATGGTAGACAAGCCGAAAAAAATAAAAATGTACTAACAACCAAAGACATGCCTACTTACAAACACACACATATATATACATGCCAAGACAATTGGATGGAGGTGAATTAGAATGAACCATACAAACAATGGTAGACGAGCCGAAAAAAATAAAAATGAACTATCTAGCCGACGAGGCCCCAACCGAAGACATGCCTACTTACAAACACATATATATACATGCCAAAACTATTGGATGGAGGTTGAAACATACAAAAAGAAAACCCAGAATATTGTGTCCACAATAGCCTCTATGAGTGACATAAGCACTGTCAGGACAAGGCCCAGACTATACCCAAACTGTACAAAAAATAGCCCCAGGATAAGATGGAGTTGACCAACTCACAGCTGAACCTAAATTCTAGTGGGTGGGTCGATTAGAGTCCCTGCCTGTACTTGCCCGCACGAAACAAAAAGCAGCGTCCCCAGAGAAAGGGACATCAGTACGAATAAAAATGTACTGGTCTGTAAAGCGGAAAGTAGAATCATAAATATATACTATAAAAGGGTAATAGAGATACCACCTAAAACTGAAACTCAAATAATCTCCATGGCTGACATTTGCCCCCCTATTACTTAAATATTCATGGTATGCTTGTATAGCCGTATGTCATGAATACACACACACACACACATATATATATAGATGCAAGTGCATGACATACACAACCAAATGCTACCTATGGTGGTGCCTTTCAGTAGCGAACCAACATCATATTCGCCAATTTGTGGCCATATGTGTCTCATACGTATAAATATAGGCAATATGCCCCATACCTCCCGATTATAGCTCGGGAGTAGAATGCATAGAATTTCATGTCATGGATTTATAACACCTATAATTTATTGTTGTCATGTTGCCAATCTTGGCCCGTTTGCAATCTTGTTCTCATAACCCCAAATCACTTTCGTATAACATGTAACCATCTCATGGAACCACATATGTTCTTCCAAATAAGCTTGAAAAGTTAACTCGAATTTTAGAAAGATAAACTAACCTTGAAGATACTCATAACAAGTTTAAGGTGCTTTACTTAGTTCCTAACTTGGTTCTTAGATAATTTATAAAAGAAGTATTTCAAAAAACCAAGTGTTCTAATAGTTTAAACCTTTAAGTTATGTTAGAGAGTTTTGAAGATCGTGAGTTACTTTAAAGATTTTTCATAATAAATTTAGTTGGGAAAGAGAAGTGGTTACAAGTAATAAGGGCCTCGCGTGATATTTTAAGTCACATCACCCAAAGAGGAATAAGAATTCATACATGCAGACATATAATCAAGGAAACCGGTAAAATGACATATAGATGTCGAATACTCTATTTTTCCGAACTAGTGGAATATCAAAATAATAGAATCATGAAAATAATTCAGTTGTGATCCCAATGCCTTTCATGGAAGGTCTTTCTAGCAAGAGAATAGCAAAATATCACATTTGGTGTTTTATGAATTTGGTGCTAAAATGAGGGACGTAGCTTAGCCTTAACATACCTTTCCAATGAACGCTCGAATGGTTGAGTTTCTTTACAAAAGTTGTTTCTTACATCCTAAGCTTCGCAAAAACTATATATACACAGATGGGACGCACCTATAAATAGTTCATAATTGATCTTAAACCGGCAGAATTGCCAAATGGCCTCAAATTGACGAAATGTTCGTAAAACTTCACAAAAACAATCATAAAAGAGTCCCAAGATGATTACCTTAGTTAACCAAGTGTAAAACTTGAAGAAAAACCAATAACTACAAATTTATATCTTTAAAAACTTGCTCCAAAAATGGTTAATAGAAGGGTAAAACGATTGCCATGTGTAGAGATCACGTTTCTAGGCACGGGGGAAACCTTTAATGGTAGAAATCATCAAAAACTAACCTTCATCATGCAAGAACTCCATAGGAACCCTCTCTTAAGCTTTATTTCTGGTTAGGAAGTGAAAATAAATGTTTTCATGGCTTAAAACGTTGAGTAAGCCGACATACCACATTTTTTACCCGGCAGTTCGTAGTAAAACCCTCATAAATCTTTACTCCAATGTCGGTTTGATACAAGGTTTTATGCGCCAAAAATTAGACTCGTAGGCCTTCGATTTAATGGGTGATAGGCCTTCTAACTCTTTATGTATTGGTAGAAATCTAAGACATTTGACCCAAAGTTAAGAAAATATTATTAGAGAAACTTTGATAACTTTTGCCGACCTTAGTTTCACTAATTTTCTTGACTTCAAAACTTAACATATGACCCTTGTGCTATTATAATAACTCATAACACACTATTCTTAGCATTTTGTACACTCATAGACTTATCCACAAAGTATGGGACAATTTAAACATTTCAAACAGGCGAAGTTCTACCTGAGCCATTTCTTTAATCATGAACTTTGTTTGAGGGGTCCCTTTGACCTAAAACTTAGTTTATTTCCTTGATATTGCCACCTATTAGCAATCTTAATCTCCAATGTACGATACAAAGTCATAAACACCTCATATAACCATGTCATACTATGCCACATATATTATGCAAGAACAGAGAAAAAGTACGGGATCTTACATCCTCACCCCCCTTATGAACATTCGCCCATGAATGGATCTAGACAATTCCTTGGTATTGTTTTTATTTTTTCTCGTAGGACTTTATTTGCGAGTCTATATTTGTTACAGTCGCAAACCTGAAGTCAAATTCTGAATATTTTAACTACTAAGCTTTGCATAGCTATCTCGTAAGAAGACATATAAATTGGACGTTCAAGCTACTTAAAATCTAACTAAGTCATTGTGAAGAAATAATTGTCAATCATAGAAATGTGACTCACCTTAAGTCGTAAATAGTTGGGGGTACTCCTTCCTCATTTCCTCTTCCGCTTCCCAAGCCATTTCCTTGATGTTGTTATTTGTCCATAACACTTTCACAGAAGCTACATCTTTAGTTCGATAGCTTCCTTACTTGCCGATATAAAATCGCTATTGGTACCTCTGCATAAGATAAATCTTCAGCGATACAAATATTTTCAATGGGCATAATACGTGAAGGATATCCAATACTCTTTTGCAATATAGAAACATGAAATACAGGATGAACTGCTTCCAATTCTGAAGGCAAATGAACCTCGTATGACACCGTACCAATCTTCCGAATAACCTTATGCAGTCCAATCTACCTAGGACTAAGCTTTCCTTTCTTTCCGAATCATATGATTCCCTTCATAGGCAATACTTTCATGAAAACCCAATCTTCTACATCAAACTCAAATTTTCGTCGGCAAAAATCTGCATAAAACTTCTGTCGACACTGTGTTGTATGAAGCCGATCTCTAATAAGCTTGACCTTTTCAATTGCTTGTTAAACTAGATTGGGACCTCAAAAATCTGTTTCCCTGAGCTCAAACCAACCGATTGGGGACCTACACTTCCGCCCGTAGAATGCTTCGTAAGGGGCCATCTAAATACTAGCTTGAAAGCTGTTATTATAAGCGAACTCGATAAGAGGTAGATGTTGATCCCAACTTCCTTTAACATCTAGCACACAATCACGTAGCATATCCTCAACCATCTAAATAGTACGTTATGCCTGTCCATCACTTTGTGGATGAAAAACGGTGCTAAGATTTACCTCAGTGCCTAGACCCTTCTGAAATTATCTCCAAAAATATGTTGTAAATTGAGCTCCTCAATCTGAGATAATGGATAATGGAACTCCGTGAAGGTGACCAATATCCTGAATGTAAAGTCTAGCATAATCTTCCGCTGAATATGCCATTCTAACTAGCAACAAATGAGAAGATTTTGTTAGCCTATCGATAATTACCCAAATTGAATCAAACCTTCGTGGAGTGCGAGGCAAACTAGTGATGAAGTCCATATTTATCATATCCCATTTCCATAACGGAAGCTCAATATACTGGGTTAGGCCTCCAGGCCTCTGATGCTCTGCTTTAACTTGTTGACAGTTGGGACATTCAACTACCATCTCCACGATATCTTTTTTCATGCCATTCTATCATAGATTTGTCGAAGGTCCAGATACATCTTCGTCGCTCTAGGGTGAGATGCATATATAGAATAATGGGCCTCTGAAAGAATGTTGTAGGGATCTCTCCAACTGCCGGTACACATAAGAGACCCTGGTATCTAAGGACTCCATCACCAGTTAACTCAAATAAGGGGTGTTGCTGCTGTGGAATATTTTCCCTCAATTTCCTAAGCTCAAGATCTTCATGTTGCTGCCTTTTCACTTCTATCACAAAGGAAGATTTTTCCATATTCTTAATGACAACACCTCCGCCTCCTGCATCTACTAAGCGTACTTGCAAATAAACTTGCTAGCATAGGTTATTTGTATTTCCAGCCTTATCAGCTTCAACATGACTTAGACTACCCATGGACTTTTGGCTGAGCGCATCAACAACAACATTAGCTTTGCTCGGATGATATAAAATGTCAACATCATAGTCATTTAATAATTCTAACCATCTCCTTTGTCGTAAGTTCAACTCCCTCTGGTTAAGTAAGTACTGAAGGCTCTGGTGATTGGTGAAAATATCTATATGAACCCTGAATAGATAATGCCGCCGAATTTTTAGGGCAAAAACGACTGGGGTCAACTCAAGATCGTGTGTAGGATAATTTTGCTCATGCTTCCGCAACTGTCTAGAGGTGTATGCAATAACCTTACCATGCGGCATAAGAACACAACCTAGGACAATTCTTGAGGCATCACAATAAAAAATATAGCCCTCATTACCATCTGGAAAAGTTAGGATATGTGCAGTAGTAAGCCTTTTTTTAGTTCTTGAAAGCTCTATGCGCATGCCTCGGTCCACTGAAACTTAGTTGTTTTATGTGTCAATTTTGTCAGTGGTGCAGAAATTGAAGAGAATCCCTCCGCAAACCTTCGGTAATATCCTTCCAAGCCTAAAAAACTACGAACCTCCGTTGGATTCAAGGGCCTCAGCCAAGTCATCACTAATTCAATCTTTTGTCCATCAACCTTAATACCCTCACTTGTAATAACATGACCAACATAAGCTACTAAAGTAAGCCAAAAATCACATTTAGAGAATTTAGCATATAATATGAAATTTTGGAGAGTCTGCAATACAGCTCGCAAGTGGTCTGCATGCTCAACTTCCGACCGTGAATATATAAGAATGTCATCAATAAACACAATCACAAATTCATCCAAGAATGGTTTGAAGACCCGATTTATAAAATCCATAAAGGATGTTGGGGCATTTGTAAGAGCGAAAGACATGACAAGGATTTCAAAATGGCCATACCTCATCCTAAATGTTATTTTTTGGGATATCAACTTCCCTGACTCGCAGCTGATGGTAACTAGACCGCAAGTCAATCTTGGAAAAGCATTTGGCACCTTGTAACTGATCGAATAACTCATCGATCCGTGGAAGAGGATATTTATTCTTTATCATGACTTTATTTAGTTATCTATAGTCAATACACATCCGTAAAGATCCATCTTTATTTCGAACAAAGAGCACTGGGGCACCCCATGGGGAAGCACTTGGCCTGATAAAGCCTTTATCGAGCAAGTCCTTCAGTTGTTCCTTCAATTCTCTTAGCTTTGCAGGTGCCATTCTATAGGGAGGAATCGATATAGGTTACGTATCAGGAAGCAAGTCTATAGCAAAATCAATTTCCCTTTCTAGGGGAATTCTTGGAAGATCATCAAGGAATACCATTGGAAATTCATTCATGATAGGAATTGACTGAAGAGTCATGGGCTCCTTATCAGTATCCTATACATGAACCATATGGTATATACAACCTTTAGCAATCAATTTTCTAGCCCTAAGGTATGACATAAACTTACCCTTAAGAGTGGCTGCATTACCCTTCCACTCAAGGACTGGTTCACCTGGAAAGTAAAATCTGACTACCTTTGCACGACAATATCAATATTAGCATAGCATGCTGCCAACCAATCCATACCCATGATAATATCAAAATCTTGCATAATCAACTCAACTAAATCAACAGGGGTTGGACAATCATTAATTAACATCGTACAACCTCGAAAGACATGACTAGCTAAAATAGAGTCGCCAACCGGTGTAGACACCTCAACTGGTTGTGGAAACAACTCAGATTTCATGTCAATATTACTAGCAATAAATGGAGTAATATATGAAAATGTAGAACCAAGGTCTATTAGTGCGTAAACAGCTTGAGAAGATATCGTCAATATACCTGTAACAACATAACGGGATGCCTCTGAATCCTGATGTCCTGTCGCCCTATGAGTGCATAAAAACGGTTCTGACCACCGCTCGAACTGGTATCTCCTTCACCTCTCCCACTATCACGACCCTAAGTATAATGTGGTCCTGGTCGTGAGGAACAGACTCTAGGTGAAGATGTTGATATAGATCCTAAAGGCTGAGTTAGATCACCTCTGCTCAACCTCGGGCATCGACTAATAAAATGTCATGTCTGCCCACAATGATAACATGAACATGAACCCTGTCTACACTGCCCAATGTGCGGCTTACATCACTGTGTACAATGAGGAGTGGGATGTTTTATCTTTATGGAATGATCCTGTTGACGACCCCCAGGCTGGCCTGAGCCCTGACCTAGTCCTGATTGACTTGATTGACTATATCGATCAAACCGCAGTCCCTGCACCTGTGGTGAGACACTACCCGCTGGCCAAGGTGGATATCGATGGAAAGGGGGCCTAAAATCACCATGTGGCTCCATATAAGACCCTATAGTATGGTCCCTCTTACTCTTCTCCCTATCCTTGCGGGTATCACGAATCTGCAGAGAAAAGTCTTCTATAGTCTGAGCGAAAGCCTGTATGCGGGAAATATCTACATCATCTGATAGGGATGGTACCCTAAAATCTTTGATCAAATGATCTTCCAAAAAATCAACATAACAATGAACTCTGGCTCTCATGGTACGTACAATATCTGGTGCATATCTTACCAAAGAATTAAACATGTGGCTATAATCCCTCACACTCATGGTTCCTTGTTTCAGATTGATAAACTGGTCAAGAAGGGCCTCTCGAACTTCCTGTGGCAAATAGTGGCCAAGGAAGGCCTCAGAGAAGTCCTCCCACTCTGGTGGCAGAAAATCAGGTCGTCTAGATCTCTCCCATGCCTCATTCCAAAGGATGGCTACATCACGTAGCTGAAAAGAAGCCAACTCTATAGCCTCTATGACGGAGTCATGTATCACCCTATATACGCTATATATATGGTCTATAAAGTCCTGGGGATCCTCACTAGGACTAGATCTTGTAAATAACGGATGGGCCAAATGAAGAAACTCTCGTACATTCAAACTTTCTGACTGGTCTCTTCGAGTATCTACTCCTGACTCCAGTTGTCGCTCATAAATAAAAGCTATCCTAGTAAGAAATTGAACTGCCTCCCTCATCCCCCGCTCCCCAGTCTCTGATGGAGGAGCAATAGGTACTGGAGGTTCTGTGTCCCGAGCTTCCTCAAGTACCAATGGAACTAGTGAGGCTGGTTGTACTGCATTTCCTCAGGCTTCAACAGGTGCCGGGGAGGCTGGTACTAGGGCTACCGGAGATTTACCATGTGCCTCCGAGGGAAATCTATCCCTTTGACCCGGTGGGGAACGACTAGTACCTTCCCTGGGATCCATACATATCTCTCGATCTTCCATACTCGAAGCGAGTGTAGCTTGTTAAATAAGAAACATAAAGCACTATTTAGATTTCAAATGTTATTATACTTTTTCACTATAGCACGATTTATCAGTTTAATGAAATGTAACCATTCTTAAAATCCCTGTAGCCTCTTGATAATAAGTGTGGTGCACAACACACCCATAAATAAGACTCTACTAGGCACAACTTGTGGACCCTCCGGGATACAACCTGGTCTGATACCAAGTTTGTCACACACCAAAATAGGGGGAGTAACTGGCACTAGATATTGTATTAGAACAAGTTACCCACTAAAACATACTAGCTAACCAACTGTGAGACAAAAGGATTGAGTAGCATAACCTCTAAAACGTGAATCTTAGACCCTGAAGGTCATGGCCTAGAATTAGAATAAACCATACTAATAATGGTAGAAAAACCGAAAAAAATAAAAATGTACTATCTAGCCGATGAGGCCACAAACGAAGACATGCCTACTTACACACACATATATACATGCCAAGACTATTGGCTGGAGGTTGAAACATACAAAAAGAAAACCCAGAATATTGTGTCCACAATAGCCTCCATGAGTGAAATAAACACTGTTGGGATAACTCCCCAACTATACCCAAACTGTACTACAAAAGTAAACATTCTCTGATAGCCCCAGGATAATATGGAGCTTACCAACTCATAGATTAACCTGAATCCTAGCGGATGGGTCGATTAAAGTCCCTGCATGTACCTGCTCGCACAAAACAAAAAGCTGAATAAAAATAGATGTCAGTACGAATAAAAATGTACTCGTATGTAAAATGGAAAATAGAATCATAAATATTTACTATAAAAAGGTAATAGAGATACCACCTAAAACTAAAACTCAAATAATCTTCATAATTGACATCTGCCCCCTACTACTTAAATATGCACGGTATGCTTGTATAATCGTATGTCGCGAATACATATATATATACATATACATATATACATATATATGTATATAGATGCAAATGCATGACATACCTAACCAAATGCTAGCAATGGTGGTGCCTTCCGGTAGCGAACCAACATCATATTTGCTAACTTGTGGTCATCTGTGTCTCATACGTATAAATATAGGAAATTAGGCCCATACCTCCCGATTATAGCTTGGGAATAGAATGCATATCATGTCATATGATGGATTTATAACACCTATAAGTTACTGTTGTGATGGTGCCAATCTTGGACCGTTTGTAGTCTTGTTCTCATAACCCCATAATTACTTTCGTATAACATGTAACCATCTCATGGAACCGTATATGTTCTTCCAAATAAGCTTGTAAAGTTAACTCAAATTTTAGAAAGGTAATCTAACCTTGAAGTTACTCATAACAAGTTTAAGGTTCTTTACTTAATTCCTAACTTGGTTTCTAGATAATTTATAAAAGAACTATTTCAAAAAACCAAGTGTTCTATTAGTTTTAGCCTTTACGGTATATTAGACAGTTTTGAAGATCGTGAGTTACTTTAAAGGTTTTTCATGATATATTTAGTGGGAAAAGAGGGCTGTATACAAGTAATAAGGGTCTCGCGTGATATTTTAAGTCCCATCACCTAAAGAGGAATAAAAATTCATACATGCGGACATATAATCAAGGAAACCGATAAAATGACATATAGATGTCGAATACTATATTTATCCGAACGAGTGGAATATCAAAATAATAGAATCATGATAACAATTCAGCTGAGATCCCAATTCCTTTCACTAATGGTATTTCTAGCAAGAGAATAGCAAAATATCACATTCGGTGTTTTATAAATTTGATGCTAAAATGAGGGACGTAGCTAAGCCTTAACATACATTTCCAATGGATGCTCGAATGGTTGTAGTTTCTTCGAAAGTTGGTCCTTACGTTCTAAGCTTCGCAAACACTATATATACATAGTTGGTACACACCTATAAACAGTTCATAATTGATCTTAAATTGGCAGATTTTCCAAATGGCCTCAACTTGATGAAATGTCGGTAGAACTTCATAAAAACAATCATAAAAGAGTCCCGAGGTGATTACCTTAGTTAACCAAGTGTAAACCTTGAAGAAACACCAATAACTATAAATTTATATCTTAAAAACTAGCTCTAAACGCGGTTAATAGTAAAGAGTAAGATGATATTAGGGTATGAATCAATTCTTTTATTAATTTATGTTATGTGGTATATAAAGGGCTATTACCAGCTGATACAAAGTCCTAATATATACAAAGTCTGTGTTTGATAACAATAAGCGATAAAGTTGGATAATTTAAGTGATTGAGATTGCTCTAATTCTGTAAATTGGTAAAACAACTAAAACAAGAATACGCTAAAATGTAGGAAGAATATTCAGTCGTTATTACGCCCCCGTAAGTTGGTGCTGGTATCAATCACACCCAAATTGGGAAAGCACCACTCAAAGGAAGCAGGTGGCAGTGGCTTAGTGAGTATATCATCAACTTAGTCGGCAACGTGTAAGTGTTTGACTTCAATCTCTTTGTTTTGCACATGATCCCGCCTAAAATGAAAGTCTATGGCAACCTGCGTCTTCCGACTATGGAAAACAGGATTGGCACAAATATATGTAGTGCTAACATTGTCACAAAAGACTGTTGGAGCACCATCAAGAGGAAAATGCAGCTCATGAAGAAGATTAGACAGCCAGTTTGTTTTTGCAACAACAGCAGGCACAGGTCGATATTCTGCTTCAGTTGACAACGTGAGATAGATCGTTGCTTCGTGGATGACCAGGAAATAGTTGACAACCCCAATAGGTCATTCGAGTCGAGGGGAGGTACTGGAAAACTCAAGAGCGACCTAATCAGCTGGATCGATCTAGAGTGAGAGCCAACCATTTGGTTTAACGCTTCAACATTCTCCTGTATCTCGTTTATCACCCGGTCCTGTTCATTGACCTTTTGGAGAAATATTTGCAGCGTATCCTCAATACGGTTGTATCCATTTCCTCTAGACTTCCTCCGCTCATGAGGAGGTATGTACTTTCCCAGACTTGTGCACTGGTTTTCCACCTCTGAGACTTTGGTGGCCAAGTTGTTCAGCTGAGTTACCAGCGCAGTTAATATTAGGTCACCCTCGACTTCTTTATTCGACTCTGGTAACTTGGCACCACTTTTTTTAGCCATTTTCAGGAGGCCTACATAAAATCAAAGCTCAAAGAAAAACAAAACTACGAGTAAAGTTAGTAAGCTACAACTAAGAAAAACAAAAATTCTGATTAACTACAAACTCTCAAATAACAGCACTCCCTGGTAGCGGCGCCATTTTGATGCTTATCGTGACCAACAACACTAACCTATCGTATGAGTGTCTACGATCGTCAATAATATAGTAACCCAACTGAGGGTTGGGGTCGTGTCCCAAGGGAGCGGTTGTGAGAATTGATAGAAAAATAGAATATACATTCTAACTAGTCATAGCTAAAGATATTAACGAACAAAAACATAGTAAATTAAAGGGGGTGACACAAAAGTGTCAAATATCAAAGGGATTTTGTAACAAGTACTAAAACAACAAAATAAACAAGAAAATCAAGTATGGGAGAAAGGTTCTTGGGATGTGACCGCAATACAAGTTGATATAAATTGTTGGGTACATTCTTTCGATAGGAAATTTGCAAAAGAATAGTGACTAGGCTAAGCTTTAAATGGAAATAAGTTCCCTCTCGGGCCACTTACCCCGTTTCAAATGCGTTTCTCTCGGACAACCATTTGTAGCATGAAGACCAGCATACGCCTTACCCCACTTACTCTATCTAGCTGAGTGTTAGGATATGGCACTAGGGCTCACCCTTTCGGGGTGAACCTTATGTCGACCCACTCCTTAGGCCATCAGTCTAGTGGCTTTGGTTTCGTGGCCTCCCACTCGAGCAAGCCGAAAACACATAGGTGGATTTGTATTTGCAACTACAAATCCTTTAGATTAAACCACAACCACTAGTGAAATCACCATTAAAATATATCTAACCTATTAGCAAGCAAGACCCAACAAGAATATCAACCCATATTTGCTAAATCACACCCCAAGAATGGGGTTTTTAGCCACACATCAAGAAATAAGAAATTATACCTAACATGATAGTGAAATCAACTGGGTATAAGAAATTAAACCTTGAATAAAGCAAAGGAAAATGAATGTAGAAGACCCACTTCCAACTTGGGGAAGAAGAACTACTTTCTTCAAGTCTCCACAAAAATCCTCTCCAAACTTGAGAGAAAAATATCACCTAAAGTATGTTCTTAAGTGAAAATAATAATAATAATTGTACCACACTCAATTGTCTAAATAGTATTTATAGTTTTCACAGATTATGCTACGGAGGATTGTTCGACGACATTAGTCGAGATCGCCGATGAACTCGGCGATCTGCCCTTTGGTCAGCCCATTGCCTTCAGTGTCTTGCCTTTAGCATCCTCGCATTCTGTATCATTGGGCGGTACAGTACTGCCTCGCGGAACTGATCAGCGACTCGCCAACTGCTCCTTTCCTCGCCTTTTGATCCACTTCCTTCATTGTTTCGCGTACTGGAACGAAGGTTATCATAGGAAGTGGATACTTATTCTTTATAGTGACCTTGTTCAATTGGCGGTAATCAATACACATCATAAGAGACCCATGTTTCTTCTTCACAAACAATACCGGAACACCCCATGGAGATATGCTTGGTTGAATAAAGCCCTTGTCTAACAAGTCCTTGAGTTGCTCCTTCAACTCTTTCAATTCGGCCAGATCCATTCTATAGGGAGGGATAGATATGGGTTGTGTATCCGGCAAAAGATCAATGCCAAAGTCTATTTCCCATTCGGGAGGAATGCCGGGTAACTCATCAGGAGAGATTTCTGGAAACTCACTCACTACGGGGACCGACAATAAAGAAGGAAACTTGGACTTAACATTCATAACCCTAACAATATTATACATGCACCCCTTGGAGATCATTTTTCTAGATTTTAGACATGAAACAAATTGACCTCTAGGAATAGAACTCCCCCTTTTCCACTCTAAAATTGGCTCTTTTGGAAATTGAAATTTGACCACATGGGTCCTACAATCTATTGAAGCATAGCATGCTTGCAACCAATCCATGCCCAAAATTACATCAAAATCAAACATGACTAATTCTACCAAATCAACCAAAGTAATTTTATGAGACAAAGAAATAGGACAACTGCTATAGACTCTTTTTAACACGAAAAAAGTTCCAATAGCTCTTCGGGGAGCAGTTCAGATTTTCTAGCCACAAAAGGAGTAACAAATAATAAAGTGGCACTAGGGTCTAATAATACATAAACATCAATGGAAAATACTTACAACATACCCGTAACAACATTCGGTGAGCTCACTTGGTCACCTCGGGATTGAAGAGCATATAAGTGGTTCTTCTTGGGAGCATCAAAATTTGAGCCACTTGGAGGGACTTGCTTGCCCTCTCTCCCTTGAACCATTAGCATGGGACAATCTCTCTTCATATGACCGGTCTTCCCACAACTAAAGCAACCATCCGTGCCCACTAGGCACTTGCCTTCATGCTATTTACCACACTTTGCACAATTAAGCCCTTGGAGTGCTAGAGGAGTCTTGGTTAGAAAACCTCTTCTTGAACCTTGGTTTACCTTGAACCTCAAACTTACCCTTGGAATAATTCCCATCATCGGTCCTTGCCCTCTTTACTTCACTATTCACTTGCTTGAGCTTTTGTTCCTCAATTTGCTCGGCATGAACCATAAGACGTGAAATATACATACTTGGAATAAGCATTGCCGAACGACATTCATTGACTACCAAGTCGGATATCCCCATAACAAATTTGTTCATCTTGGCCCAAGAGTCCGCCACTAAGGTTTGAGATTATTTAGACAATTGGGTGAAGTTAAGGCTATACTCCTTCATACTAATACCTCCTTGGCGAAGGTTGATGAATTCTTGCATCTTTCTCTCTCTCAACTCTGGTGGAAAAAACCTATCAAGGAAGTCCGACTTGAACACTCCCCAATCAACCGGACCTGCTCTCACGGTTCTCTCATCCTTCCATTTCTCATACCATACTTGAGCCACATCTTTCAATTGGTTGGCGACTAGTTCCGCTTTCTCTGTTGGAGACCACCCATAGCATTAGGCACCTTAAACACTTCATCAATAAACCCATGTGGGTCTTCATCCACTTTGGAGCCATAGAATGTAGGGGGATTGATTCTTGTGAAATACCTAATTCTTGAAGCGGTTGTACTTGCATTGGGATTCTTATGAGCTCTATCATCCCTAGTGACTTGAGTCGTCAAAACATGACTCAATGTTTGGAGAGCCGACGTTATATCCACATTAGTCATAGCCCCTTCTTCATTAAGAGCTTGAGGATCTTGAGGAGGAGCTCCCTCATTGACATTCTCCTTTTGCGTCCTCCTTGCATTTCCTCTTCTTGTATTCATTGCCTTAAATCACAAGAGAAGGGTTCGGAAAAGGACTTCATACAGTTAGGACTCAAAGCACGACTAAAGAGTAATGAAAGAAGTGAAAGTTCCTACACATCTTATAGCCTCTCATTCATAAGTGTGGCGTGCTTCACACTTATGAACAAGACTCTACTAGACGTGGTTCATGAGATATCATCCTAGAATCATTCTAAACCTTGTGCTCTGATTACCAAGTTTGTCACGACCCAATGGTACTCCCTAGACGTAACATAGTGTACTTGACCCCGAAGGGGTCGCATACTAGCCCTTAACATAAGTATAACATTAAGACATAGAATAATGCGGAATAAATTAAAAGTTTTACAATTGAAGTTCAATTTCTTTTTCATAAGTGAAAATATGAATCTAGACTTGTCTCAATCAGCATCTAGTAAATAAAGAGTACAAATACGTTCAAAATCCCTTTACATCAATAGGAGTCTCAAAGTATAAAATACAATAGAAACAATAGCATCTTGTCCTCGAACATGAGGACTCACCAAGCCTAGGGAATTGTAAACCAAAGCTTCACTTGAAGAAAGTAGTACTTCTCAACGACCGGAACCTATACTTATAGAATGTAGAAAATATGGGTTAGCACAATTAATGTATTAAGTATGGAAGCCATGCACAAAATCCTTAAAACATACATAAAAGGGATATTTAGTTAAAATCATGCCTTTATCAATTTTAAAAACCATTATGTACATTTATGCAGAAACATAAGCCAAACTAATATATAAGCAACCCAAAGACATACTAGTGCAATGCAAAGGTAAGATCCCATAACCCTACCAAATGCTAAGTATCACATTTAGGCTACCAACAACATACATATCTTAATTTTACCTCAATCATAACCAACATACGTAAGTAAGGAATCGTTCATGTTCATAACTTGTATAAAATAAAGTCAACCTTAACATTCATACATACCTTTCATACATAATTCATAAGTCATCATAACATAAGAGAACCTCACCATAACCCCTTTTAAAGCCTACTTGTGCAATGCATAAGTGAAGTTCCATACCCTCACTCGTACTAAGTAGTATCTCTCAAGAAGTCATAATTAAAGTCCATGTTCTAATCATTGTTCGTATTCATATCACATAGGGAAGTTTAGCCTTAATCAACATAAACCATTTGAGCTACATGGAATCCGGTGTTCTACCCCCACACCGAAAAGAGGTGCCCTACTTGCCTAAGGTAGAACTTTCATAATAGCGTTTAGGTTGATCCACTAGCTAAAGACCTGTGTGGGCACATAGTTATGGGATATAGGGATTGCTACTAGAAATCTGGACTACTAGCGAAAAACATTTTCATCCCATAAGACAACATACCTTGGAAAGCCGGAGTTGCTAAACGTAAAAGCTTCCATCTCATTGTTTATATCCACTCGGTGCTAAACATAATTCCCTTTAATGGTCATATTAATTCTTTACTTAAGTTCATGTTCACAAGAGAATGCACTAGGCATCCAACCAACCTAATTCCATAAGAGCTCATAATTTCATTAGGTGTGAATGTCTTTTCAACCTTAGAATCATCAACATGTGGGTAAACCTGTCACACAACATTCATAGCGTTTCATGAGAATAGCCTTTCAATCAACACAACAAGCTTATCATAACATACATAAATACTTCATGCATAATAAAGTGTAAGGCTATAGGGAATAAGGATCTCACATCAATACCTCTATTACACAAGTCATAGGATCATCATTATCTAAGTAAATCATGAACTCCTATACACTTTTCATCAACATATATAAACCCTAGTTATTGCCCTTTAAAGCTAGGAATCAAGATCAACCCTGAAGTCAAGAATTATCACATTAGATAGGGGAATTTCATGATTCAACAACATAATCAATTGTCAAACTCTTATCATAAATCAAGCCATACATAGTTCACAATTTTGGAAGAAGGGGAAATCATGGGTCCAAGGGAGATTTTCATCAAAATATAACAATTAACCATTAATCTAACCATAAATAATCTTAATCAATCATAATAAACCATAATTAAACAATAGAAATCTTATTGGAAGAAGACCCATGACTAGGTGAAACCCTATGTTTTTGAAGTCTTAAAAACATACTTTGAATGGGCTTCTTGGGGGAGAGCTACCCAAGAATGAAGAGCATCCATACCTTAGGTCGAATTCCACAAGAAATTGATGAGGAAAGACTTGTTCTTGCACCCCTAGCTTGACCTTGACCTTGTTCTTCAATTGAGGTGTTCTTCTTAGAGAGATAAATATTTTTGGGAGGGAAGTTGATTTTTGTTTTGAGTTTGTGAGTTATGAGAGGTTAAAGGGTTGTTTAATAGTTAAAAGTACTTAAATATAGATAAAATAACTAATAATAACCGTCCCTACCCTTAATTAATTAAAATAGAATTTATGAAAACATCCCTTCCTTAGACGAACCCAAACCAACTTTTGCAGGTGGGTGATCCACGGACCCCATCCACGGATCGTGGATGGGACCACGGCCCATCCTGCATGGGCTTGGTTTGGATTAGAGAGGGTTAATTGGGGGACAATCTTGGGGAGACTAAGTCTCGATCGACGCCTCCTAACCACAGAGCGTGGTTCCACCCACGACTCGTGGGTGCCCAATCGTGGTTCATGTTGTATTTTATAGCTTTTTGGAACTTCCCTTGGGTCCTCCTCAAGGACCCATGGGGGGAGGGGTCCTAGGAGGTCATGCCTTGACGTTTAGGCACTAACACCTTAATACTAACTTAGGGAAGTTATTTTAATACTCAAATCCTCATATTAATCCTATTTAGGACATTAGACTACGAGTTAGGCTCTAGCTTAGGTTGTTAGATTTCCGGGGTGTTACATTATCTTCCCCTTAGGAACATTCATTCTCGAATGATGATATTGACACCAAACTAAGTTGGAAACTCAAGACTAACAGCCCAACACACATGAAACATCAAAAATGTGCAAAACTTATCAATGCACTATTCACCTCATGCACTATTCAAAAGGAGGAAACTTCAACTCCATTTCACAACATGGCCCATGCAATATAAGTAAGTAGGAAATAAATCTACCAACCCAATATGCATGAAATACAACATAAATCATGTTCATAGGAGGAACTACCTTCTCCAACTAAAAGCAAGCTCAACATAACAATATGTAGCTAACATGCCATATCAACAAAATATAACTAAGTATTTCATCAATTCACCTCATGAAGCCAACTATGCAACCATCATACTAAAATGCAAATCAACATGAGGGACATATAAATCATGAAAACTCAAGATATGCTAAACATGAATTCTCACAAGAACATGCATATCATAAGGAAATAAAAAAGAACACTTATAACACAAATGACTTCCAAAAACACCAAACTCAAGAAAACTACTTACCTCAAGTTTGGATAGGAGTAGAAGCAAAAAGATGAGAATAACGGGACTTCATATCCACCTCGGCCTCCCATGTAGCACCCTCAACTAAGTGATTCCCCCATAAGACTTTAACGGAAACTACCTCTTTATTTCTTAACCTCTTAACTTGTCGGTCCAAAATTTCCATCGGGACCTCTTTATAAGAAAGGTTCTCATCAAATCTTCAACCCTCTAAAGGAAGGATGGATACCGGATCACTAATGCACTTCTTAAGCATAGAAACATGAAATACCGGGTGAACTGGAGCAATTCATTTGGCAAGTCTAATTCATAGGCAACTTCCCCAATACGCTTCAATATTGATAAGGGCCCACATACCGGAGACTAAGCTTCCCGTTTTTACCAAACCTCATCACACCTTTCATAGGTGAGATTTTCAAGTAGACCCAATCAACAACCTCAAATTCAAGATCCCTCTGTCTAACATCGGCATAAGACTTTTGCCGACTTTGGGCAGTCTTCAGCCTCTCTAGTGAGGCAAACTTTTTCAATGGCCTCATAAAATAGTTCGGGACCAATTAGAGCAAATTCACATACTTCAAACTAACTAATCGGAGATCTACACCTCCTACCATAAAGAGCCTCAAACGGAGCCATGGCAATGCTTGAGTGGTAACTATTGTTGTAGGCAAACTCAATCAATGAGAGATGGTCAACCCAATTACCTTTGAAATCTATCAAACATTCCTTCAACATGTCCTCTAAGGTTTGAATGGTGCGTTTCGATTGACCATCCGCTTGAGGGTGGAAAGCGGTACTAAGTTTACATTGGTACCAAGTCCTTTTTGGAATGCCTTCCAAAGATGTGAAGTAAATTGAGTACCCCGATCCGAAATGATAGATGAGGGGACCCCATGAAAATTCACTATTTTATTGATGTACAACTTGGCATAGTCTTCCGCCGAAAATGAAGTCTTGATGGGAATAAAGTGGGCTGATTTTGTCATCCTATCAACAATGACCCAAATAGAATCATGTTGCCTTCGAGTACGAGGCAACCCCACAGTAAAATCCATATTCACATCCTCCCACTTCCAAGTGGGAATATCTATATTTTGGGACAACCCTCCAGGCCTTTGATGCTCGGCCTTAACTTGTTGGCAATTCGGACACTTGGCTACAAAACACGTTATATCCTTCTTCATACCATTCTTCCAAAGGACTTCCCGTAGGTCAAGGTACATCTTGGTGGTTGCCGGATGAATAGAATACCGTGAACCATGGGCCTCTTCAAAAATTTAATCCATCAATATCCGAAACGCATAATCTACCTTGGTAACTAACCACCCCATCTCCCCCTTGAGAGAAAGCCTCAACAGACTTATTGAGAAATGATTCTTTCAAATTCATTCATATGGGATCAAGGTGTTGTTTAGATTTTACATGAACCACAAAGGACGATTCAGAACTATGATGGACCATGAATCCACCCTTGGTGGAATTTACTAGTTGGACACCTAACCGGGCTAACCTATGCACATCACGAACCAATTCCTTCTTCTCATCTTCTACATGAGCCACACTATCCATGTACAATCTACTAAGGGCATCCGCAACTACATTAGCTTTGCAGGGGTAGTAAAGGACACTCATGTCATAATCCTTTGAAAGTTCTAACCGCCTTGTTTTTCGAAGATTCAAGTCTTTTTGGCTAAACACATATTGAAGACTCTTGTGGTCGATAAACACATCTACATGGACCCTATATAAGTAATGTCTCCATATTTTCAAAGCAAACACTACTGCCGCTAATTAAAGATCATGAGTCGGATAATTCTTCTCATGGACCTTGAGTTGCCTTGAAGCATAGGCAATCACTTTACCATGTTGCATAAGGACACATCCCAAACCCACTCGAGAAGCGTTACAATAAACCATAAACCCATCGGTACCCTCGGGTAAGGTCAACACGAGAGCGGATGTAAGCCTATCTTTCAATTCTTGGAAGCTTTTCTCACAAGCCTCCGACCACACAAAGTTAGCTTTCTTTTGAGTCAAAGCCATCAACGGAGAAGCAATGGAGGAAAAACCCTCAACAAACCTCCTATAGTAATCGGCCAAACCCAAGAAGCTTATAATATCGGTAGGAGATAGAGGTCTAGGCCAACTCTTGACCACATCCGTCTTCTTAGGATCTACCTCAATAACCATACCCGACACAATATGACCAAGGAATGCAACCGATCTAAGACAAAACTAACACTTGCTAAACTTTGCATACGATTTGTGATCTTTAGGGACTTGTAATAGAATCCTAAAATGATCCATATGTTCACCCTCACTTCTCGAATAGATCAAAATATCGTCAATAAAAATGATAAAAAACGAATCAAGATATTACCTAAATACCCTAATCATTAGGTCCATTAATGCCGTCGGGGAATTTGTTAACCCAAAAGACATAACCACAAATTCGTAGTGACCGTACCGGGTCCTAAAGGCCATCTTAGGAATATCACATCCTCTTACCCTTAAATGATGGTAACCCAAATGAAGATCTATTTTGGAGAAATGGTTAGCCCCTTGGAGTTGATCAAACAAATCGTCAATCCTAGGAAGTGGATACTTATTCTTTATAGTGACCTTGTTCAATTGGCGGTACTCAATACACATCCTAAGGGACCCATCTTTATTCTTCACAAACAATACTGGAGTACCCCATGGAGATATACTTGGTTAAATAAAGCCATTCTCTAACAAGTCCTTGAGTTGCTCCTTCAACTCTTTCAATTCGGCCGGAGCCATTCTATAGGGAGGGATAGATATGGGTTGTGTATCCGGCCAAAGATTATTGCCAAAGTCTATTTTCCCTTTGGGAGGAATGTCAGGTAAGTCATTGGGAAAGACTTCCGAAATCTCACTCACCACGGGGACCGACTCTAAAGAAGGGACCTTGGACTCAACATCCATAACCCTAATTATATGATACATGCACCCTTTGGAGATCATTTTTCTAGATTTTAGACATGAAACAAATTGACCTCTAGGAATAGAATTCCCCATTTTCAACTCTAAAATTGGCTCTTTTGGAAATTGAAATTTGACCACACGTATCCTACAATCTATTGAAGTATAACAGGCATGCAACCAATCCATGCCCAAAATTACATCAAAATCAAGCATGTCTAATTATACCAAATCAAAAAAGAAATAAGACAACTTCTATAGACCCTTTTTGCCACTACCGACTCACCAACCGGGGTAGACACCGAAAAATGTTCTAGTAACTCTTTGGGGAGCACTTCAAATTTCATAGCCACAAAAGGTGTAAAAAATGATAAAGTAGCACCGGGGTCTAATAATGCATAAAAATCAATGGAAAAGACGTGAAACATACCCGTAACAACATCTGGTGAGCTCTGTTGGTCACCTTGGGATTGAAGAGCATAGAAGCGGTTCTTCTGGGGAGCATCAAAATTTGAGTCACTTGGAGGGACTTGCTTGCCCTCTCTCCCTTGAAACTTTAGCATGGGACAATCTCTCTTCATATGAACGGTCTTCCCATAACTAAAGCAAGCATCCATGCCCACTAGGCACTTGCCTTCATGCTTCATACCACACTTTGCACAATTAGGCCTATAAACATAAGAGCTACCACTATTACGTCCTTGTGGCTTAGGATTAGACACCCTATCTTTGTTGACCCTTGGAGTGCTAGAGGAGCCTTGGTTAGGAAGCCTCTTCTTGAACCTTGGTTTACCTTGAACCTCAAACTTACCCTTGGAAAAATTTCCATCATCAGTCCTTGCACTCTTTCCTTCTCTATTCACTTGATTGAGCTTTTGTTCCTCAATTTGCTCGGTATAAACCATAGAACGTGAAATGTTCATACCTGGAATGAGCATTGCCGAATCATATTTGTTGACTACCAAGTCGGATATCCCCATAACAAATTTGTTCATCTTGGCCCTAGAGTCCGCCACTAAGGTTGGAGCATATTTAGATAATTGGATGAACTTAAGGCTATACTCCTTCACACTCATACCTCCTTGGCAAAGGCTGATGAATTCTTGCATCTTTCTCTCCCTCAAATCTAGTGGGAAAAACCTATCAAGGAAGGCCTCCTTGAACACTCCCCAATCAACTGGGACTACTCTCACGGTTTTCTCATCCTTCCATTGCTCATACCATACTTGAGCCACATCTTTCAATTGGTAGGCGGCTAGTTCCGCCTTCTCTCTTGGAGACACAACCATAGCTTCAAGCACCTTAAACACTTCATCAATAAACCCTTGTGGGTTTTCATCCACTTTGGAGCCATAAAATGTAGGGGAATTCATTCTTGTGAAATCCCTAATCCTTGAAGCGGTTGTACTTGCCTTGGGATTCTTATCAGCTCTAGCATCCCAAGTGACTTGAGTCGTCAAAACACGAGTCAATGTTTGGAGAGCCGACCTTATCTCCACATTAGTCATAGGCCCCTCTTCATTAAGATCTTAAGTATCTTGAGGAGCTTGGGGAGGAGCTCGCTCATTGACATTCTCCTCTTGCGTCCTCCTTGCATTTCCTCTTCTTCTATTCGTTGCCTAAAATCACAAGATAAAGTTTAGGAAAAGGACTTCATAGAGTTAGGACTCCAAGCACGACTAAAGAGTAATGAAAGAAGTGAAAATTCCTAAACATCTTATAGCCTCTCATTCATAAGTGTGGCGCGCTTCACACTTATGAACAAGACTTTACTAGACGTGGTTCATAATACATCATCCTAGAATCATTCTAAACCATGTGCTTTTATTATCAAGATTGTCACGACCCAAAGGTACCCCCTAGACGTAACACGGCGTACTTGACCCCGAAGGGGTCGCGTACAAGCCTTAGCATAATCATAACATCAACACATAGAATAATGCGAAAAAAATTAAAACTTTTACAATTGAAGTTCAACTTCATTTTCATAAGAGAAAATACGAATCTAGACTTGTCTCAATCACCATCTAGTACATAAAGAGTACAAATAGGGTCAAAAGCCCTTTACATCAATAGTAGTCTCAAAGTACAAAATACAATAGAAACTAGAAACAATAGCATCTTGTCCTCGAACTTGAGGACTCACCAGGCTTAGGGAATAGTCAATCCAAGCTTCACTTGAAGAAAGTAGTACTTCTCAACGACTGAAACGTACACTCATAGAATGTATAAAATATGGATTAGTACAAAGAATGTACTAAGTAAGGAAGCCATGCCCAAAATCCTTAAAACATATAGTTGAAATCATGCCTTTATCAAGTTTAAAAACCATTATGCACATTTATGAAGAAACATAAGCCAAACCAACATATAAGCAACCCAAAGCCATACTAGTGCAATGCAAAGGTAAGAACCCATAACCCTACCAAATGCTAAGTATCACATTTAGGCTACCAACAAAATACCTATCTTACTTTTACCTCATTCATAACCAACATACATAAGTAAGGATTCGTTCATGTTCATAGCTTGTATCAAGTAAAGTCAACCTTAGCATTGATATATACCTTTCATACATAATTCATAAGTCATCATAACATAAGAGAACCTCACCATAACCCCTCTTAAAGCCTACTTGTGCAATGCATACACGAAGTCCCATACCCTCACTCATACTAAGTAGTACCTCTCAAGAAGTCATAATTAAAGTCCATGTTCTTATCATAGTTCGTATTCATATCATATAGGTCAGTTTAGCCTTAACTGACATAGACCATGTGAGCTACATGGAATCTGGTGTTTTAACCCCACACCGAGAAGAGGTGTCCTACTTGCCTAAGTTAGAACTTTCATAATAGCTTTTAGGTGGATCCACTAGCTAAAGACCTATGTGGGCACATAGTTATGGGATTGGGGATTGCTATTAGAAACCCGGACTACTAGCGCAAAAGGTTTCCATCCCATGAGACAACATACATTGGGAAGCTGGACTTGCTAAATGTAAAGGCTTCCATCTCATTATTCATATCCGCTTGGTGCTAAGCATAATTCACTTTAATGGTCATATTAAGTCTTTACTTAAGTTGATGTTCACAAGAGAATGCACTACGCACCCAACCAACATAATACCATAAGAGCTCATAGATTCATTAGGTGAGAATATCCTTTCAACCTTAGAAGCATCAACATGTGAGTAAACCTTTCACATAACATTCATATTGTTTCATGAGAATAGCCTTTCAATCAACACAACAAGCTTATCATAACATACATACATACTTCATGCATAATCAAGTTTAAGGATACAGGGAAGAAGGATCTCACATCAATACCACAATTACACAAGTCATAGGATCATCATTATCCATGTAAATCATGAATTCATATACAATCTTCATCAACATATATAAACGCTAGTTATTGCCTTTCAAGGCTAGGAATCAAGATCAACCTTAACTTCAAGAATGATCACATTAGATAGGGGAATTTCATGATTCAACAACATAATCAATGTAAGCATAATCAATTGTCAAGCTCTCATCATCAATCAATCCATACATAGTTCATAATTTAGGAAGAAGGGGAAATCATAGATCCAAGGGAGATTTTCATCAAAATCCAACAACACCATTAATCTAATCATAAATAATATTTCAATCATAATTAAACAATAGAAATCGTTTTGGAAGAAGACCCATGACTAGATGAAACCCTAGGTTTTAGAAGTCTTAAAAACATACTTTGAAGGGACTTCTTGGGAGATAGCTACCCAAAAATGAAGAGCATCCATACCTTAGATCGAATTACACAAGAAAGTGATGAGCAAAGACTTGTTCTTGAACCCCTAGCTTGACCTTGACCTTGTTCTTCAATAGATGTGTTCTTCTTACAGAGAGAAATATTTTTGGGAGGGAAGTTGATTTTTGTTTTGAGTTTGTGAGTTATGAGAGGTTAAAGGGTTGTTTAATAGTTAAAAGTACTTAAATATACCTAAAATAACTAATATTAACCGTCCCTACCCTTGATTAAATAAAATAGAATTTACAAAAACACCCCTCCCTTTGCCGAATCCAAACCAACTTTTGCAGGTGGGTGATCCACGGACCCCATCCACGGATCATTGATAGGACCACGACCCATCCTGCATGGGCGTGGTTTGGATCAGAGAGGGCTAATTGGGGGACAAGCTTGGGGAGACTAAGTCTCGATCCATACCTCCTAACCATGGAGCGTGGTTCAATCCACGACTCGTGGGTGCCCAATCGTGGTTCTTTCTGTATTTTATAGATTTTTTGACCTTTCTTTGGGTCCTCCTCAAGGACCCTTGGGGTGCTCCTAGGGGGTCATGCCTTGACGTTTAGGCACTAACACCTTAATACTAACTTAGGGGAAGTTATTTTAAGACTCAAATCCTCATATTAATCCTATTTAGGACATTAGACTACGAGTTAGGCTCTAGCTTAGGTCGTTAGATTTACGGGGTGTTACAATCACGAATCAAGTAAGTTCTCTAGAACCTCAACAAGAATCATACTATGAACAACCCAAAACCTCAATTTATCAACTCTCTCGAGCTAGATAGGTATGATCGAATTAAGATTCACCCTCTCGAGCTGAACCCACAACAACCCAATCACTACAATCATCAAATGGTAACCTTAATTCTTAAACCTCTCTCTCGAGCAAGCATATAATACTAATCTACAACTACAATTCATAATTTAGAACACAATTACCAATCAAACCCACTTCAAAACAACAATTAAATCAGTAATTACTATCACCCATAAGCTAATTAAGACAATCAATCACATAATCACATAATCACACCCCCAAGAATGTGGTTTTAGCCACGCATCATAAAAAGTAAGAAATCAATACCAATTGCATTTTCCATAGGCTTGGTATTAATATTTGAATCTTTAAAATGCTTCAATGTAGCTTCAAATCCAAAACCCACTTTAAAATCTACTACAAAACTCCTAAAAACTAAGAAAAGCAATGTAGCATCACTCAGAATTTCCTCAGGGTACTTCAAAATGCTCTTTTCTCTTTTTGAAAAACAATTTATATGCTTTGAGATTTTGACCTTCGTGGTCACTTAGAGGAGTTAGTAGAGCATCACCGACCTATTCGGCGATGCGCCAATTGCTCCTCTCTGTCGCCGATTTGCCTTGACTCTTAATTTTTCAGACCCTATAACCTTAGGTGATCAAATTCTCTATTGCCGATCCCTTCGGCGGTTCGCCGAAGGTCCAAATCCATCACCAATTTGGCTTCTCCCCAGTGTTGGCATTCTGGAACATTAGGCGAACTGATGTGCCACTCGGCGAGTCGCTGAGTGGCTTTGGTGATTCTCAGCTTTCACTATCTTCAGCCTTTTTCATCTTTTCCGCTCTTTTTTGCCCGGTAATGTCCTTACCTTGCTCTTTTGCCTTTTATCTACAAATTAACATTGAAACATCAGTTTGGAGCACAAAATAGGCATCGAGGACACTAATTCTATGAATAACAAGCCCTAAATGAGTTAAAATCCTAGACTCATCAACACCCCCAACCTAAACTTTTGCTTGTCCTCAAGTAAAACACAAGGTGAATCAGTTCAATAAGGATGTCTACAAACAGTACAACTCAAGACTCAACATAAATGCACACAAGAGGCTCAAACTACGCATGCAATGTTCAATTGTGCACTCTAAGTTTCAAACTGTAACTAACCATTATCAAATAGAACTCAAGTTCCCAATTGTTGCTTCAAATGCAAGTTCAAGATCAACAAAAGCATTCAAATGCCCTCACACCAAGAATTATTCCTTGCTCACACAAAACTTATCAACAATTTAGAATTTCGGAATCAAATACAACTCTCACAATCCCAAAGATAAACACATGCATGACTCTACCCATAGGCTTGCCCTTATTATCCAATCAACATTATTTTCAGCTCACTCAAGATCACAAAGGTCTTTCAAGGCTTGTAATGGGTTGAGTGTAATGTTATGATCATTTTGGTTTAGTGATTCCTACCTTCATGAAGTATGGCCTGCATTTCACTTTTTCTCCTTTTCTTTCACACTATATGATGTTCACAATCCACCTTATGTTCATTTAAGCATGACTCATTGGATACCCCATTTCTTTTGCTCATTTCATAATCTTTATTTCACAAACTCTTCTCTTTTTCAATCATTTTCTATTTTCACATCTTTTTTTTCTCTATCTTTTTTTTTACATGGAGGGGTTTCTCTTTTTCAACATGATCCTTCGAAGGCAAATTTTTACACTTCTTGATTTTCCTTCTTTAACACCACATCCGCAACTTAGGCTTTTGGCTTAAGTTGGCTATTCAAACGAATCAATACTTTATGAAGGTTATAGGTGGTGGGACAAAGAGGTCAAAGTTGTTCAAGTTTCTTCCAAAGAAAAGGATAGGCTCAAATGAGGCCAAGCTAGGTTCACACTTTCACAAGGTGGTCACAAAGAGGTATAAGATTAATTTTTGGTTCACTCTTCATGAGTTGTGCCTAAGATTATCTCAATCGCTTGCTTACATCAATCAATTAGACTAACGGGGAAAGTTCTAGGTATTACCAAGCACATATTTCAAGACAACCTCACCTCACATGGTATTCGACATAATCATCAAACAAGACCCTACAACTTCCAGCTAGCGTTCAACGATCAGCCCAAGAGCTCAACCCAACAACCGATTAGTCACAATTAGATGCTAGGAGTTCACATATGCCTTATGTAACTCAATTTGCCTCATCGAAGCCGTATACTCATATCATTCAATTGAGAGCACTATTCAAGTCATCAGTATTGATCATAACCGTCACTCAAAAATGCAAGAGAATAACCGCATTCAAACACATTCAAGAGGTGGCATTTTTTTAATTTTAAAATTGATTCAAAACCAACATTACAACATTTTAAAATAGAGGACCAACACAATGGATCACAAACAATATATATATAAACAAAAACCGGCATCCATAAATAAAATAATCACAAACCAAAGAGTATCCATTAGATAGCCCAAAAGAGGTGGGTATGGAAATACCTCACCCCGCGAACCTAAACAAGCAATTGTCCTCAAATGCTCAAAAACAATAAAAACAAACTAAAAATAAGAGAAAGATATTCAAAATTATCTTCCCGCCAGCCTAAGCTTGGGTGACCTCTGCATGTCGGTGACTCCATCTGTCGGGGCATAACTGCCCAGCTCATCTTCATCTTTTCCTCCACTGGAGCCCACCATCGAGGTATCCTGCAAGAAAGCCTCTACCACTGACTGGACCATCGAACCTCAAGGTCCTCCAAATCATCGTACACTGTTGCATCACGAACACCTAGCTCCTCCTCATCTTCCTCATCCTTAAACTCACCTTCAACCTCGGAACTGATCAGGGACTCTACACTCTGGACGTCGGGGATCTCAACTGTGCCGAATAGTATCGACAGATTAATGGACTTCAGCTCGTCCACATCCTTCCTCAGCCCTACAATATTTACCTTCAAGGCGTCACAACATCAGAATCACCCCGACCCTGCTCACAAGCCTTTACCCTCACTGTAAGGGCAGCTAATGCAAATCAGTGGGCCTCTATCTACCCCATGTGCTCCCTCAGCTCAACCCTAATCAGGGCCAACACAGCAGCAATTGCTCGCTCGATCAGCCCAGGCACAACGACCTCTACCCCGTAGGCACACACATCAGCATACTGAGCCAGATGGCCCACCTTATATAGCGTGGGCTGGGTGATAGGGGGTCTAGAGGAAGCAACAACATAAAAGTAGGATGGAGTACAGTAGACGAACCAAGATGGGAAGAAGTAGAGGGACCAGAGGTACCTATAGGCTCACTGGTCAGAGGGGGAAGTATTGCCTTTGTCGGCAACATATTAACATCAACTACTGGGGATGTATTTGTCGATGCAGCTCTCCTTCGATCTGCCTCATCCCTCATATACTCGACCTTGATCTGTTGGATGTTAGTAGAGAAAGTGGTAGTCACTTCCATATTCATCTTTGCAATCATCGAAACATGGGCCCACCTACACAACTTAGTAATCAACACAAGAAAGGTAAGAGAAGTCTGACTCTATTTGGCCCTCATAGCCATCTCATGATCTACGATAAGACCTAGATTCAGTCTCTCCTGATCCATGATACAGCCCAAACACGCAGCTTTTAGATGCCAGAGGATCGACTTATTTTGCGAAGGAATCAATGTACTATTGATGAACCCAAACCAATATCTGGCAGCCAGGTTCAGGACCTTCTTCTCAATAGGTGCACTAGCCTCAATACACCTCGGTGTCACATCTAAAATCAGAGGTGCCAACCAACCCTTTAAATTATCTAGGGTATTTTTTTGGATTTTATTTATGCAGCAGCGCATGACGTTCATTGTACATCCAACACCTCCTTGATCTCGGTACTACTACATTTGACCTTCTTTCCCCGAACTACCACATAGTCAACTGGTTTGAATGCACTGGCCTTTTTCTTTCCCTTTGGTACCAGCTCTCTGTATGATGAGTAGAACTCTTGGACCCAAGTAGGAATGTATGAGCCTCAGGGCTTGGTAAAGATCTCGAACCTGTGGAACTTAATGGTGTTGCAGACTTTCGGGTACCAGTGTACTACTCCGTTTGTAGACAACTTCTTTTCTTCAAGAATGGTCCTCAAACCCTCGACCTTTAATATGTTCAGTGACCGGGGTGGAGGAGCCTAAATTGGTGGAGTAGCCTACTCTATGACCTGAGATGGATGTGGAGAAGGCATAGGAGGTACAGAGATCCTAGTTGGATCATGTATCGCCTTGGCGCGTAGCTTCACTCTCTTAGCCTGTAGGAGTTGATCATCTTCTAGCTCATAAACAGAGGCTGGAGAACCATTCCCTCAATGACCCTCACTCTCAGAAGTGGTGAGGTGATTGGCATAGACGTCTTCGCTATCTGAACTCCCCTCCACTGATGTGGGTACAACATGCTCCTTTCCTTTTCCTTTTCCCAGTCGGAGGAAGTTTTGCCGGTGCATCCCGGGAGGAAGAAACCTCTTCATTGATAACAATGTGTCTTACCCACTTCCATTGCAGTTGATTCATTTAGCAACTTTTGGTCTAGTCATTCCTTCAAAACAAAACCATACATTCGATGCAACAAAAAAAATTCAAAGTTATAAAACTGTGCAGGAATACTCGTCGAACCCATTCGGCAAGCCAAGACAGGCTCACCAAATGTTACAGAATAAATATTTTCAAAAAGCAGCACATGTCGGTGATGTCTAGGGCCTTTCGATGAATCGTCGGCATCATTCGATGAACAAAAGTAGTTCGCTGAATGTTACAGAATATTTCAGAAAATTGGGACGCAGAAGGGTCATTCGGTGAGTCGCCGAGTGAACTTGGCGAGCTCAGGTAGATCACTGAATGCTACATAACACAAATCAGAAAAAATGAAAGATAAAAAGGCAATCAAGGGGTCTTTAGGCAAACCACCAAACCACTCGGTAAGCTCGACCCAGCTCGTCGAATAGTCCAATCCGCTATATTTTTACCCCAACTTTTAATTTCTGACCCGCAGCCCATGAAAAAAATATTAACCCATTAATCTATGCAATTGAGCCCATAACCATACTACCCATGACCTCTGGTTACTCGGATCTTCCCCGTTTTGGCCAAAATTGGCCAATCAACGTCTTTTGCCCTTAAGAATGATGTCAACGCTCTAACATTGGGCAAAATTTGACGATAGGCACAATCGAATCACCCCTACTAGACCCAACAACAAAATTAATGCGACCTAAGAAATTTCATCAATTTAACACACGGGATTTCAAAATTCTAGGCTAACAACACAATACAGTCAAGTAATACCACGAACATTCAACCAATAAAAAATATGCAATTATAATGATATGGTAATGATCACGCATTTGAAGTTACCAAAATATAAAGACGGGGTTCAAATAACCAACCTAAAAAATAGACAAGTGAAAATCTAGGCTAGCAAAGTACCAAAATTGTCCCCCGAGTGATTGATCCAACACAAAAAATGAGATAAAATGCAAAAGATAAAATCTAAAGTATGGTTCTGAAAGTGTAGGAGTCAAAAAGTGTGAAATGAGGGAGAGTTTTGAATTTTAAAACAGTTCAGACCTTCATGAATCTTTAGTTCGCGGGCTGATCGACGATACCCACTTATATCGCCGACCCACTCGGTGATTCGCCGAATGTCTATTTAGCCCGCTGAGTTTTACAGATCTTCTATCAAACTAGATGGTTCTAACGGGAATCCAAGTTGGGTTCGCTGACCTGTTCGGCGAGTCGCCGACTTGTCCTGGGCTCGCCTAACTGCTCATTTTCCCAAAATTTCAACTTTTCAACCTGCAAATTCAACACCCGTTATTAAAAAAATAATACGAAAAGCTTAAAAAGTTGGCTTGCTTCCCAAGAAGTGCCTTATTTAACGTCGTGGCACGACGAGGATACGCTTTCAAGGTTCATTTGTCGGGTTAGCCAAGGTATCACTTGGTAGACCCCCTTTTGGCCTTGGATTTAAATGAGATGATATTTGACCCATTTGCGTTTCCAGTTGTTTAGTGGATACCGAGTGAGAAGTAATTTTCTGGTTGAGTGTGGAGACATCCTCTTTCATTTATTTAAGTACCTTATTTGACCCTTCCACTTTATTGAGAGTTCGTGCAATCATATCTTCAGTGCAAAAGTTCTCTAGGTCAGCCCTTTGCTCTTTTGGATTTTGACGCTCATGGGAGGAAGGTATCTCTCTTCGTCACCATCATGTTCCCTCCAGTTTGTACCATGGTTACGCCACTCCCTATCATGATCCTTCCATCATTTATCACGCTCTCTATTCCAACCTTGGTTTCCACCTGGCCTTGGATAACTTTCACAGAATCCTCCTCCCTGATTTGCTAGAAAGTGTACTTCTTCATTGTACAACGCTTCAAAATGTGCATCACCGAGATTTACTCCGCTAACTCCAATAACATTCACTGCTTTAGAACCACTACCCATAACATGTTTAGACAAAAGATCCATTTGGGTGATCATTTTAGCCATATTTTCATCTCGCTCTTTGTTTTTTTCGGTTTGTTCCTTTGTCATCCTAAAAGTCAAAGGAGACACTTGATTCTCCCGAGTATACCAAGCTTGGTTTATCTTTGTTATCCCATCAAGGAGGTCTGTTGTTATCTCAAAAGGTTGCTGCATAATACCTCCTCAGACAAGTTGATCAGCCACATATTTGTTCACCGAGTTTAGACTCCGGTAGAAGTGTTGTAACAACACGTTATTTGGAAGCCTGTGATTCGGACATTGGAGTAACAACTTCTGAAAATTCAGCCATGTTTCGTGAATTGGTTCACCATCCAAATGTTTGAAACCTTGAATATTGTCTTTCAATGCAATCATCTTTGAAGTAGGGAAATTTTTTGTGTAGAATGCCTCTGTAAGCTTGTCTTAAGACATGATCGAATCCCTCGGTAGATCAGCTAACCATTTGGTCGCTTCCCTTATCAAAGAGAAAGGAAACAACCGGAGCCGGACTGACTCTTGTGAGATGTTTTTGAATGAGAATGGACCACACACGTCCATAAAGTTCCGAATATGATCATAGGGATCCTTATGAGCTATCCCTCCGAATAGTCCTTTCATTTGCAAGAGTTGCAACATCGTGCTAGTCAAGTGGAAGACAACATTCCCCACGACCTGAGGTAAATGAATAACATCTACACTGCCCAACTGAACTCTTCATTGACATCATTCAGATTGCCAATGTACTCTTGGTGGCCAAGTTGGTTAGCGTTACTACCGTTCACACTCATTTCGTCACCTGTTAACAAACAACCAACAACAAACACAAAACAATGTAAGTCGATTCAACTACAAACAAGATCAGATGATAACACTACTACTAAGAGAATTCTAAACACTACTCCTCATAAACGGCTCCATATTTTTATAACGCTCAACTACACTTCATCTAATACTAAGTGTAGGCGATCACAATCTAGTATAAACCTAACAAAGAATTGGGGTCGATCCCATAGGGAGTGATACGGTAGATAATTCAATTACTAAGTGAAAGACATGTTCTAATTTATTGTAGGAATAGTAATTATCGAAACCATTGAAGTAAATCAAAGGGGTTGACAACAATTGTCAAATGGGGGATAAGGTTTGTTAATTAACACTAAGAAAAATAGGGGAGTAATCAAGTAGATAGGGATAGTTAGGGATGTGATCGATTAATTGCCAATTTTGCTATACAGGTTATTACTAATTATTAAAGTTCACTGAATATTAGTGGGTAGGCTAGGCTTTAGTTGTAATAGCAATCTCTCAATCAACTATCATGAATCAAGTGAGTTCTCTCGAACCTGAACAAGCATCATACTATGAACAACCCAAAACCTCAATTTATCTACTCTCTCGAGCTAGATAGGTAGGATCGAATTAATATTCACCCTCTCGAGCCCAATCAAACCCACTTCAAAAAAATAATTAAATCAGTAATTACTAACACCCATAAGCTAATTAAGTCAATCAATCGCATAATAACACCCCCAAGAATGGGGTTTTTAGCCACACATCATAAAATGTAAGAAATCAATTCCAATTACGTTTTCCATAGGTTGGGTATTATTATTCGAATCTTTACAATGTTTCAATGTAGCTTCAAATCAAAAACCCACTTTAAAAACTACTACAAAACTCCTAAAAACTAAGAAAAGAAATGTAGGATCACTCAGAATTTACTCAGGATACTTCAGAATACTGTTTTCTTTGTTTGGAAAATAATTTATACGCTTTCAGATTTTGGCCTTTAGGTTCAATCGACGGAGTTAGTCGAGCATCGCCGACCTAATCAGTGATACGCCAATTACCTCTCCCCATCGCCGGTTTTCCTTGACTCTTCATTCTTCAGGCCCTGTAACTTTAGGCGATCAAATTCTCTATCGCCGATCCATTTGGCAATTCGCCAAAGGTCCAAATCAATGATCAATTTGGCTTCTCCCCAGGGCTGGAATTCTGGAACATTAGGCGAGCTGAAGTGCCACTTGACGAGTCACTGAGTGGCTTTTGTGATTCTCAGCTTTCACTATGTTTAGCCTTTTTCATCTTTTCCGCTCTTTTTTGCCCGGTAATGTCTCTGCCCTGCTCTTTTTCCATTTTATCTGCAAATTAACATTGAAACATCTATTTGTAGCCTAAAATAGGCATTGAAGACACTAATTCTATGAATAACAAGCCCTAAATGAGTCAAAATCCCAGACTCTTTAATATATCGTGAGTTTACGGTATTTTGATTCGTTTCCTTTTGAGTTTGTGTGTGTCTTGGGCTATTTTGCTATTAGAAATAATGGTTTAATTTAATTATTGCACGAAATAAGTTTGGATGCGGCTGATTTAGTTAAGAGATGAAAATTGCAGAAGTGGCCAATTACGGAGACAACCACAGACTGTAGGTCTAGTTACTACCCGTAGGTGGTCCAATATAGGTGAAAGTTTAGGGAAATCTGACCAAGTGTGGAACCACAGAAGCAATGACGGATTGTAGGTCGAGTGACAACCCATCCTGCACGTCTGTCGATGAGATCAGAGAATTTGAGGTTGCAGTACCTGAACCACGGAGGTCACGTACGGACCGTAGGTCTACCCACGGTTCGTAGGTCGAAGTGTCGACAGAAATCGCGTCTGAACTAATTTTCCTTATTTTCCTTTCCTAGTTTGTTTAGGTTTTGTTTTATATATATATTAGTTGTAATTTCCATTTTTATGAGTTAGACATTATTGTATACTTTTAGTTTTGGTCTTTTGGAATTATTTTGCAAATACTTAGCAATTTAATTTCCGAAAAGTTGGTTTATGCAATTTAACTTTGAATTTCAATTCAAGATTTCAGTTTTCATATATTCTCATTGTAAATTCATGAATTATTTTAACCTAATTATGAATTGTGAACTCTCAAGCATGAGTAGCTAAATCCACAACTAGGGTTGTGGGAACCAGGAGAAATTAACAATGTATGAATAATAACTAAGTAATTCATGAATAGTGTTTATGTATGTATTGTTAATCCTTTTGGTTAGAAGTCTTTTTAACGATGGCCAATGTTACAACTCACCTCATTCCTACTTTCCTTACCAAGGGGTTAATGAATGATAAAAGGATTAAACAACAGAGATTTAGTTAATGATATGCTACTATCTAATAGTCTAACTTTAATTGATCGAATTGAGGGTGAAACCCAACTAAATTGACATGATGATTAATTTGGGGTAAAAGTAAGGGTTAGTAAATCAGACATTCGTAGATTTACCATGTCACGAGTGAAAGTTCGTATTAAAATTACCAATCCCTTACGGATACATAACTTATCGGCCTTGCATGTCAAACACTAGGATATGATTACTATTATTAGGATTAATACGTTAAAAGCTCGTGGGTAACACATATACCCTAGTTTCCATCTTATATTGATAACTCAAATGGTGAATCTTGTTTACTTGTTACAATTTGTTACTTATTTACAACATCCCCCCTGTTTACTTTTCTCGAAAATAGTTTGACTAAAAGGATATAACTGTGAGTTAAGTTTAAGTCTAAACCATATTTTGCGTGGAGTCGACCCCAACCTATAAGTTGGGTTCTTTATTTGGCAACAACTCCTTATATTTCTTTAGGGAGGTGTAATTTGTGCATATCAAATTTTGGCGCCGCTGCTGGGGAATACGACTTTTAGATTAAGTTTAACTACATTATTGAACTTTAGTCAAGTATTTCCTAATTTTACGTTTTTGTTTTGTTTTTGTTTTCCACAGGTTTCTACTTTAGTGTTTTCCAAGTACACAGAGTCGAGGCAAACCCTTAATCCCCCTACAATCCTGAATTGAGAAAAACATTAAGAAAAATGGCTAACTTAGGGGTACATAATAATCCAATCGGAGAGGGTCAAGGAGAATAAGATTAATTGCCACCTCATGGAGTTTTGAATGTACCTGTTCAAGTTCAGGAAGGTAATCTAATCAGAAATGCAGAAATGGTGCTTAATCCGCCAGCACTGCGGTTTCGTGATCACTACAGGGTTGACTATGATGTAGTTGGATCAGATGGGCCTATTGTCCTCCCTCCTCAACCTCTTGGGCATACATTTGTGGTGATCAACAGTCTTATACAGATGCCTATAGCAAGAAGGTTGTTTGCTGGGTTGGCTTTGGAAGATCCATACACTCACATGGCTAAATTGTCAAGTGTCTGTAAGAGTTGTGTCAGACGATCAGAGTCAACTATAGATGTCATAGTTTTGAGAGTATTCCCACTATGAAGGTATTTTTTGGTGTCCAAGAAGTTGAATCGTAAGGATAAACAGAATAACTTCACGGCACTACCTGCAGAGTCGGTAAGCAGTTCTTGGGATAGGTTCACTGGGTTCATGAGGAGTGTTCTGAATCATCGCATAGATGATGAGTCATTGAAGGAGTACTTCTATAGAGAACATGATGAAAATGGAAGAGCTGTGTTAGATACTATTGCTGGAGGATCATATGATGAGTGCACTTTTAAGGAGATTGCTGAAAAATTTGAGAGGATTTCCCAAAACAATAAAGAATGGAGCACTAGAAAGACAAATACTGGTAGGAGCACGTTCGCTATCCAAACTGCACCAAATTAATCTAATGATGACTTTCCTGAAAAGATGGCTCAAATGAGGATAGAACTCGGCTTAGTATTGAAACATGTTAGTGGGGGTGCAGAAAAAGTGAACGCGGTAAATTATCTAACTAGAACTCCACCACCGCCTGTTGAGGAGTATAACTACGAGGAGGATGCGAACATGGTAAATGATTAGACGGTGGGTTTCGGATCCAATGCCCAAGGTTTCAACTCAGATAATTGGTGCCAAGGTCAAGGAAACAAAGGTTGGAACTATGGCAATTACAACCGTGAGGGAAACTATGTCCGAGATAAGAACTACAATCGTGATAACAATTACAAACAGAACAACTATGGCAACATAAATGATAAATTTGGGCCCTACGTCCCCCTGGTAGTAAAGAGGCTAGTAATAGTATGACTCACATGGATTATATTATGCAAAAGATGATAAAGAGGTTTGAGGCGACAGATCAAAATGTAAAAGAGATGCGTAATGATTTATCTGGGACTGGTCAAAAGGCAGATGCCCATGCAGTGTCAATAAAGTGACTCGAGCAACAATTTAGTCAGTTGTCCATTATTTTCAACCCACGTCAGTCTAGCACACTTCCTAGGAACACCATCCAAAACCCAAAAAATGATAGGCATTGTATGGAAGTCACTACTCGCAGAAGAAAGCAGATTATTATCCCCCCGTGTCGTCTGAGGCTGAAAGAGTGATAGAAAAAGATGCGCATGAGATTGAGGCTAGTAAAAATCCAAAAGTTGCTAAAGAGAAGGAAGCTGAGGTAACCCAAAAAGTCGTTCCCATGCCTAGACCTCTACCTCCATTCCCACAGATATTGGTAAAAATGACCGAAGAGGGAAAATACAACAAGTTCATATCTATGTTGAAACAACTGTCCATAAATGTCCCATTGATAGAAGCTTTGGAGCAAATGCCTGGGTATGCTAAATTCATGAAAAACTTGGTGATCAAAAAGAGGGAAGTCAGTTTTGAGAATGATGAGATGCTGCAACATTGTAGTGTTATTGCTACTAGGTCACTTGTGCAAAAGAAAAAGGATCCTGGAGCTTTCACTATTCCTTATACCATTGGGATTCTACACTTTGCGAACGCTTTCTGTGATTGGAGGCCAATATTAATTTGATGACATTGTCCATTTAAAAGAAGTTGGGTTTAGGAGCTCTAAAACCAACTGCAATGTGTTTACTTATGGACGATAAAACTGTGAAGAGGCCCATTGGAGTGCTCCAAGATGTCCTTGTGAAAATAGAGTCATTCATCTTTCTGACGGACTTTGTGATACTTGATTGTAAGGTTAATTTTGAGGTTCCCATCATCTTTGGAAGATCATTTCTTTCTACAGGGTGTGCCTCATGATGAGTCTGAGATTTTGACTCATTTAGGGTTTGTTTTAATAGTTTTAGTGTCCTCAAATGCCTAATTTATGCTATAAACTAATGTTAAATCCTTGATTTTCAGGCACTAACAAGAAAAAAAGAAGCAAAAAGAACCAAAACAAGCTGAAGAAGTGGACTAACAAGCAAAAAGAAGCAAAACAAGCTGAAAAAGTGGAGAAAAGCGAATGTGACGATCGCCAAGACCACTTGGTGAACTGCCGAAGTGGATCTTTAGCTCGCCTAAAGTTCCAGTGTGCCAGCCTTGGTGAAGAAACCAAGTTGGCGACAGAAATGGCCAATCAGCGAATGGTCGATCTACTCCGCGACAACAAGTTGGATCGCCTAAAGATACATGACTTGGGAGGCTGATGACCAATGTAAAATGGCGATGGAAGGGAGCAAAGGGAGGACACCGAACCACTCGGCGAGCCCGACTTCACTGTCAACTGGACTTCCAAGCTAAATTTTAGGAAACTATAAATTGGATTCTAAAAGGAATTTTGAGTAGCTGTCTCCCAGATATTAAAGTTCCTATTCTAGAGTTAGAGTTTCCTCTATGTTTTCATATCTTATAGTAGATTTTGAGGATTTTAACTTGGGTTTTTGAATCTAACTATTTTGGAACATTGTAAAGGCTTGAAGACTATCACCCAACTGATGAGTAATCGAGTTGGTAATTGTGTTTACCTTTTTATGATGTTTAGCTAAAACCCCAATTCTTGGGGTGTGATCATGTGATTATGGGTTAAATTAGCGTATTGGTGTTGCTTATTACTGATTTTAATGCTTAATTGAAGTGGGTTTAATTGATAGCTGTAGTTTAAATTAAGAATTGTAGTTGCAAATTCAATTTTAACTTACAATTCTGGGCTTACTTGAAAAAGAGGTTTTAGAATCAAATCTTTCAATTGATGATTATAGTTATCAAGTTAATATGGGTTTATCTTGAAAGAGTAAATTATAAATCCGATTCTACCCATCTAGCTCGAGAGAGTAGATGAATTAAGGGGTGGGCTATTCTTATTCGCTAAGCTTGTTGATGTTCGAAAGAAATCACTTGAATCGATTTAGTTGTTCGAGAGAAAACTATTTCACTTATAGCCTAGCCTTCCCGTTGATGTTTACCTATTTATTGGTAGTTTCAATTACCCATACAGTGAAATTTGCCTATAATCGATCACAACTCGAGAATTCCTCTTCATATTGTTTATTCCCCTATTTTCATTCTTGTTTCCGCGGTAAATTGCAAATACAAAATTCCCCATCTAACATTCATTGTCACCCCTTTAGATTTGTTTGTTTGTCTTCGATAATTTTTCTTCTTATAACTGCTCAGACCACGTTTGGACTTGATAATTGAATTTTTAATACGTACCGCTCCTTGTGGGTTCGATCCCAACTATTTGTTGGGTTTTATACTAACTAACAATCATTTACACCTAGAATTGGATGAGCTGTATTTGAGACGTTTAATCAAAATGGCACCGCTGTCGAGGAGTGATGTTGTTTAAAATTCTTTTATTGAAGTTGAATTGTGTTCTTTTTGTGTTATTGTTGAATCGACTTGATTTGATTTGTGTTTTTGTTGTTTGTTTTGAGCAGAAGAAGAGATGAGCGTAAACGGGAATCATGGAACCCAAGTGGGCACCAAGACGATAATGGAAATCTGAATGATGTAAATGACCCAATTCAATTGTGTGGTGTTGGTACAATACGTCTAATTCAGGCCGAAGGGAACACTATTTTTTACATCACTAGAACAATGCTTCAGCTCTTTCAATTGAAAGGATTATTTGGGGGGCTGGCTCATGAGGATCCCCGTGAGAATATTTGAAACATCATAGATGTTTGTGGTCTGTTCTCATTCAAGAACGTATCATAAGAATCAGTCCGTCTTAGGTTATTTCCATTCTCTTTGATGGGTGAAGCTACAAAATGGTTAGCTGAGTTACCGAGGGAGTCCATCACCTCTTGGGATGAACTTACCATTGCGTTCCAAGTGATATTCTTTCCCCCATCGAAGATGATGACGCTAAGGGATAATATTCAAGGTTTCAAATGCTTGGAAGGTGAACCAATCCACGATACGTGGCTGAGGTTTATAAAGTTGGTGCTTCAATGCCCAACTCATTGACTTCCAAACAACGTGCTGCTACAATACTTCTATAGGAGTCTTGACTCAGTGAACAAGGGAGTTACTGATCAACTTGTTCCCGATGATATAATGTAACAACCCTATGAAGTAGAGTCTTAACTCATTGATTGCATAACCAAGATCAATAGAGCATGTTACACTCGTGAAGACTAAGTGTCTCCTCTCACTTTTAGGATGACAAAAGATCAGATCGAAAAGGATCAAGAAAGAGACCAAAACATGGCCAAAATGATGACCCATGTTGATATCTTGGTGAAAAATGTGATGGGTAGTGGTCTGAAAAGTGTTAATGATGTGCGTGTTGGTGGAGTAAACCCCGATGAAGCACATTTTGAAGCACTGTACAATGAGGAAGTGAACTTCCTAGCAAATCAAAGAGGAGGGTTTCGTCCAAACTATCTAAGGTCGGGTAGAAATCCAGGTTGGAAAAGAGATGAGGGATGGACAAACCGTGACAGAGATTGGCGTGATTGTAACACTACTTGGAAGGAGAGAGAGGGTGACAAGGACAGGTACGTCCACCCCATGACTGTCAAAAGCCCAAGGAATCTGAAAGTGTCCGTACAGAAGACATGCACTCACGTATTCTCAATAAGGTAGAAGGGTCACACAAGGTTATAAAAGAACTGAAGGAAGACGTCTCTACACTCAATCAGATGGTGAGCTCCCATTCAGTGTCAATCAACCAATTGGAAACGCAAATAGGTCAAATTTCTTCTCATTTGAACCCAAGGCCAAAAGGTGGCCTACCAAGTGATACCTTGGCAAACCCGAAGAATGACCCTTGAAAGCGTATCCACCTCGTGCCACAACGTTAAATAAGGTGTTTCTTGGGAGGCAACCCAAGTCATTGACGTTTTAAATTTTTGTTTTGAATAACGGGTGTTGATGTTGCAGATTGAAAAGTAGAACTGTTGGAAAATGGATAATTTTGTGAGCAATAAGTTCAGTCGGAGACATGCCGAATAGTTCGGCATGCTCGACTTGGACCGTTGATGGAACCACCCAGCTTGAAAGGGGAAATCTATCATACTCGGCGAGTAAAAAGTTATGTCGGTGACTCGCTGAACAGGTCGGCGAGCCCGACTTTCTCCGTTGTTTGAACCCCCAAATTATTGGGAGTCCTGTAAAACATGGCGAGCTAAAATACCACTCGGTGCGATGCTGAGTGGTTCGGCGGGCACAACTTATATCGCCGAATGGAGCGCGAACTGAAAGCTTTTAAAGGCCAAATGGTTTAAAATTTCAAAATCCTTCAGCTTCTCCCATTTTTGACTCCCGTACTCTCACACCCTATATTTGGTCTTTAGTATTTTCTTGTTTTTACTCTCATATCTTGTGAAATCGTTGATCGGGATTGTGGAATTTTGCCACCTAGGCTTACAAATCTTGTTTTCGGCATAAAAGGTTTGTTTTTCCGAACCCCAATCTCTATATGTGGTTGACCTCGAATGTGAATGGTAATGTGTTGTTGATTGTTGTTGGGTAGTTGATTTTATCATGTATAATTCTTGGATTACCCATAATTTAGTTGAATTAGTGCCAAATTGAGCGCAACTGATTGATTCCCATGTCTTCGCTTGGTTAAATCAAGTCAAAATATTCGGGTTGCGATAAAAATGTGTTGGGTCTAGCTGGGTGAAGTCTAAGTAACTCCATATTGTGCTAAATGACTTATTTTTCCTAATAATAGAGCGTTTGACGTCATTCTTAAGTGAAAAAGGCGTAAAATGGCCAATTTTGGTCAAATTAGGGGAAGTTTGAGTACCCCGAGGGCATGGGTAGTATGGGTCTGACCTTAATTTCATAGTGTCGGTGTTTAATTTTTTTTCATGGGCTGCGGGTAGAATTTGAAAGGGTTGAAAACTGGCACGAAGGGCCATTTGGCAAGCTGGGTCGAGCTCGTTGATTGGTTCGGAGGTTCGCCAAAACCCCCCAGATCATCCTTAATTTCCTCAAGTTGGTGAGTTTGATTCTGTAATTTTTGGCGATATGCTTGAGCTCACTGAGTTAACTTAGTGATTCGTGGAAAGTCCTTCTTGATCACCATTATGCGCCTCTAATCCTTAAATTACACTGTAACTTTTGATGAGCTACTTCTAGTTCACCGATTGGTGTCGGCGATCCTCCGAAAGGCCTTGGACATCACCAACTTGCTTTGAATTTTTGATATTTTTGCTCTGTAACTTTTGGCGAGCCCGATCTAGCTCGCCAAGGTAACTCGGCAACTTGCCGAACGGCTCGACAAGTCTTTTTGCAATTTATTTTCAGTACTTTTTCTGGAATTGTTTTCTAACATTTTTCTATGTTGTTTGCAGAAACGGATAAAAACAATATGAATGGTGGAGCCATGCCGCCCCAGAAGCGGGCACGAGGAATGGCAATTTTATATGGGCCTACATACCGGGGACTAAGTTTCCCTTTCTTGCCAAACTCATCACACCTTTCATGGGTGAATTTTCAAATAGACCCAATCATTAACATTGAATTCTAGATACCTTCTTCTCACATCGGCATAAGACTTTTGTCTACTTTGAGCCGTTCTCAACCTCTCTCGAATGAGCTGAACTTTCTCAATAGCTTCATAAACCGATTCGGGACCAATAAGAGAAATATCACTTACTTCAAATCAACCAACCGGAGACCTACATCTCCTACCATACAAGGCTTCAAAAGGAGCCATACCGATACTTGAGTAGTGACTATTGTAGGCAAACTCTATTAATGGCAAGTGGTCATCCCAATTACCCTTGAAATCTATAAGACATCCCCTCAACATGTCCTTTAAAGTCTGAATGGTGTGTTTCGCTTGTCCATCCATTTGAGGGTGAAAAGTTGTGCTAAGCTTCACCTTAGTACCAAGCCCTTTTTAGAATCACTTCCAAAACTGTGAAGTAAATTGAGAACCCCGATCCAAAATAATAGATAAAGGAACCCCATGCAACTTCACTATCTCACTTATATACAACCTAGCATAGTCTTCCGCCGAATGAGAAACCTTAATAGGAATAAAGTGGGCTGATTTTGTCATCCTATCTATAATGACCCACATAGAATCATGTTGCCTTCGAGTACGAGGCAAACCCACAATAAAGTCCATATTCACATCTTCCCACTTCCAAGTGGGAATAGAAATATTTTGTGACAAGCCTCCCGACCTTTGATACTCAACCTTAACTTATTGACAATTAGGACATTTTGCTACAAATCCCGCAATATCTCTCTTCATAGCATTCCACCAATACAATTCTCGTAGATCACGGTACATCTTTGTGGCTCCCAGATGAATAGAATATCGAGAACTATGAGCCTCCCCTAAAATTTATTCCCTTAAACCATCAACCTTCGGAACACATAAACGACCTTTGTACCTAAGCACCCCATATCCCCCTTGGGAGAAAGCCTCAACGGACTTCTTGAGTACCGACTCTTTCAACTCAACCAATATAGGATCAAGGCTTTGCTTAGCCTTATCATCGATCACAAAGGACGATTCGGACCCATTATGAACCATGACACCACTCTTGGTGGAATCCACTAGTTGGACACCTAGTCGGGCCAATCTATGCACCTCACGAACTAATTCTTTCTTTTCATCCTCTATATGAGCCACACTACACATGGATAATCTACTAAGTGCATCCGATATAACATTAGCTTTGCAGGGGTGGTATAGGACACTCAGACACTCATATCATAATCCTTCAAAAGTTCTAACCACCTTCTTTGTCGGAGATTCAAGTCTTTTTTACTAAACACATATTGAAGAATCTTGTGATCGGTGAAAACATCCACATGGACCCCATACAAGTAATGTCTCCATATTTTCAAGGCAAATACTACCACCGCTAATTCAAGATCATGGGTAGGATAATTCTTCTCATGCACTTTAAGTTGCCTTAAAGCGTAGGCAATCACTTTACTGTTTTGCATGAGGACACATCCCAACCCCACTATAGAGGCATCACAATATAGAACAAAACCAATTGTACCCTCCGGTAAGGTCAACACCGAAGCGGAAGTAAGCGTATCCTTCAACTCTTGGAAACTTTTCTCACAAGCATTCGACCACTCAAACTTAGCCTTCTTTTGAGTCAAAGTCATCAACGGAGAAGCAATAGAGGAAAACCCCTCAACAAACCTCCGATAGTAACCGGCCAAACCCAAAAAGCTTCTAATGTCGAAAAAAGCTAGACGACTGGTCCAACTCTTGGTCGCATCCATCTTCTTTGTATCTACCTCAATACCCTCACTTGACACAACATGACCAAGGAAAGCTACAGACCTTCACCAAAATTCACACTTGCTAAATTTTGCAAAAAGTTGTTGGTCCTTAAGAACTTGTAATACATTTCTCAAATGGTCCACATGATCATTTTCAATCCTTGAGTAGATTAAAATATCATCTATAAACACAATCACAAACATGTCTAGGTATTGCCTAAATACTCTATTCATCAAATTCATAAATGCTGCCGAGGCATTTGTCAACCCAAATGACATAACAACAAATTCATAGTGACCATACCGGGTCCTAAAGGCCATCTTGGGAATATCAACCCCTCTCACCCTCAATTGGTGATAACCCGAACGAAGGTCAATTTTGAAGAAATAGCTAACCCCTTGAAGTTGATCAAACAAGACATCCATTCTCAGAAGGGGATATTTATTCTTAATGGTCACTTTGATCAATTGACGATAGTCGATGCACATTCTAAGAGACCCATCCTTCTTTCTAACAAACAACACAGGAGCACCCCACAGAGAGATACTCGATTGGATAAAGCCCTTGTCAAATAAATCCCTTAGTTGCTCTTTCAACTCTTTTAATTCAGCCAGATCCATTCTATAAGGAGGAATGGTGATTGGTTGTGTATCCTGTAAAAGGTCAATACCAAACTCTATTTCCCGTTCAGGAGGAATACCAGGTAAATCATCGGGGAAAACATCTGGGAACTCATTCACTATGGGAACCGACTCTAGAGAAGGGATTTCAAACTCAATATCCATTAACCTAACTAGATGGTAAATACACCCTTTGGATATCATTTTCCTAGATTTAAGGCAAGAAACAAATTGACCTCTAGGGATAGAATTTTCCTCCTTCCACTCTAAATTAGGCTCATTTGGAAAATGGAATTTAACCACCCGAGACCTACAATCTATAGAGGCATAACATGCATGCAACCAATCCATACCCAAAATCACATCAAAGTCTAACATGTCTAACTTTACAAATCAACCAAGGTAACTTTATGGGACAAGGAAATGGGACAACTTCTAAAGACTCTTTTAGCCACAACCAAGTCACCATCCGGGGTAGAGACTAAAAAAGGTTCTACTAACACTTCGAGAAGTATTTCAAACTTCATGGCCACAAAAGGTGTCACAAAGGACAAAGTAGCATCGGGATCTAACAAGGCATACACATCTATAGAAAAGACTTTAAACATACCGGTCACCACATCCGGGGAGTTCTCTTGGTCATCTCGGGATCGAAGATCATAAAAATGGTTTTGCTTTTGGGCATTGGAGTTTGAACCTCTTGGAGGAGCTTGCTTGCCCTCTTTTGCTCTTGCCGCAAGTATTGGGCAATATCTCATCTGGTGTCCACCATTTCCACAACCATACTGGGCGGCAGTACCATGCCACCCAATAACCCAGAGCACGGTGATGCTGAAGGCTGGTACAAGACGGCGATGAATCACACCAAAGGGCAAATTGAGATAACCATGTCATGATAGATCATTGTCGTACGACATTCTTCTTCAACCAAGTCAGACACATTGATAAAAAAACTACTCATCTCATCCCTCGGATCTTCCACCATAGATGGAGCATATTTGGATAGTTGGGTGAATTTCAAGGCATACTCTTTAACGCCCATGCTACCTTGTCTAAGGTTAATGAATTCTTCCACCTTAGCTTCTCTCAACTCTCGGAGAAAGAATCTATAAAGGAGTGCCAATTTAAATACTTCCCACTCTAAGGGACCCGCTCCTACTAACCTATTTCTCTTCCATTGAGTATACAAAAATTGATCCACACTCTTCAATTAGTAAGCGGCTAACTCCGCTTTCTCTACCGAAGTCACCCCTATGGCATCAAGTATTTTATAAATCTCCTCCACAAATTCTTGAGGATCCTCACCCACTTTGGAACCAAGAAACTCGGGAGGGTTCATTCTTGCAAAATCCCTCAATCTAAAGGCCGCAAAATTCATATTAGGGTTCACATGAGTCCCAATATTTCTATTGGTCTGAGTCGTCACTGCTTAAACTTGAGTAGTCAAAGCTTGAGCTTGAGTCATCATGACTTGGCCCAACATTTGAAAAGCTGATGAGTCAATAAATTGGACTCATTCAGGGGTATATTTTAATAGAAATTTTTTCCTCAAATGCTTATTTTATCTCAATATCTGATGAAAACCCTTAAGTTTTAGGTATTTGAAGTTTTAAGGAGAGCATGGACACTACGTCGCAAAAAGGAACGAAAAGATCTTAAAAGAACGAAGAAATGAAGGCCTGTGTATCGCCGAGTCCACTTGGCGATTCATCAAATGGTCTTACTTTGCCTTTTGTTCCAGTGTGCTGAGCCCTAAAGAAAAGGATCAAGTCGGTGGAAAAAGGGAGCAGTCGGCGCATCACTGAGTAGTTCCGCGAAGCAGTACCATGCCGCCCAATAACCAAGAGCACGATGATGTTGAAGGCTGGTACAAGACGGCGATGAATTATACCAAAGGGCCAATCGTCGAGTTGATCAGCAATTCCAACTAATGATGTCGAATGATCCGCTACAGAACAAATACGTGATAAATATAAATATTAGTTAGAGTTTTTACTTTTAGTGGGGAACAATAATTATAATTTTCACCAAGAGAATAGTACCTTTTGATAGTTTTTCTCTAAGTTTGAGAGGGTTTTGGAAGACTTGAAGAAGAAGAGGGTTTCATCTCCAAAGATTTGGACTTGGGTTTCTTGGATTCTTCATTCTTGGCCTGTAACAAGACTTAAATCTTCATACATATTTGAATGCAAGCTCATTTAGGTATAAATTTATATCTCTTGATGTGTGGCTAAAAACCTCAATTCCAGCGGTGTGATTTAGCAAATATGGGTTAAGATAATTGTTAGGTCTTGCTTGTTGATAGTATATTCGTAGTTTAAATGTGATTTCGTTTAGTGGTTATGGATGAGTTTAATGAATTTGTAGTTGCAAATACAAGTTTATTTATGTGTTTCGGCTTGCGAGAGAGAGAGGTCGTAAAACTAAGACCACTAGATTAAGGCCAGTGTGAGTGGGTCAACATGAGGTTCAACTCTAGAGAGTGAACCCTAGTCCCATGTCCACACACTCATCTCGAGAGAGTGAGTGGGTTAAGGTGTAGGCTGGTCTTCATGCGGCAAATGGGTGTCCGAGAGGAACGCATTTGAAACGGGGCAAGTTGGTCGAGAGAGAGCTTATCCCCCTTAAAGTCTAGCCTAGTCACAATTATTCTATGAATCTTCTATCGAAAGCATGTACCCAATAATCTAGATTTACCTGTATTCCCATCATATCCTAAGGATTCCCTCTCATTCTTTAGAAACCCTTATCTATTTTGCTGTTCTTACTTACTAGTTACAAAAATCCCCCCATTGTTAATTGACAGTCATGTGTCCCCCCTTTAATTTGCAATGTTTTTACTCATTAATGTCTTTAGCTACGACTAGTTAGAACGAAAATTTATTTTTCTATAAATTCTCTAAACCACTCTCTTGGGACGATCCCAACCTTTGGTTGGGTTACTAAATTATTGTACGATTGTAGACACTTGCATTGGAAGTTGTGTCTTGATTACGCAAACATCAAAATGGTGCCGCTGCCAGGGAGTAGTGTTATTTGAGAATTTTTAGATTAGCAAAATTTTGTTCTTCTTAGTTGCAGTTTACTCACTTAATCTTCAGTTTTGCTTTGAGTATTTGTGTGTCACAATAGGGCATATGAGTGCAAACGGGGAGAATAGCTACCAAGTGGGCCACCCAGCTAGTGATGCTTTACATCGAGATGATATCAATGATGTTAATAGTGTTTACAACCCTGCCCACGTGAGTGAGATGGGTGCAATTTGTATGCCACAAGCCGACGAAAATGCAACATTCGAAGTTACTAGCACAACACTCCAAATCATACATTCAAGAGGTTTATTTGGAGGGTTGGAGGGTTAGAGCATAAAGATCTGCACGAACATATACGAAGCTTTGTGGAAGTGTGCACCCCTTTATCGTTCAAGAATCTATCTCAATAATCCATACGGCTTCGCTTATTTCCATTATCATTGACCGGGGAAGCTACTAAATGGTTGGTTGAGCTTCCAAACAACTCCATCAAATCATGGGAGGAGCTGGTTATGGCATTTCACGAAAGATTCTTCCCTACATCAAGAATGATGAAACTGAGAGACGACATACATAATTTCAAGTAAAATGAAGGTGAACCATTTCACGAATCATAGACAAGGTTCAAGAGATTTTTGCGTAAATGCCCAACACATGGACTGCCAGGTGAATTGTTACTCCAATACTTTTACCGTAGTCTAGACTAGGTTAATAAAGGGATACCTGATCAATTGGTACAAGGAGGAATAATATTATAATCATTTGAAGTAGCCTCATTTCTCCTAGATGGTATGACTAAAGAAAACCATGCATGGTACACCAAGGATGATCAAGTTTCCCCACTATGCTTTCGATTAACACAAGAACAAATCGATAAAGAAAGAGAAAGGGACGAAAACAACAAAAAGATGTTGTCTCAAATGGAACTTCTACAAGAACATATTAAGGGGACACATGGAGTGTTTCGAGTTGAGGACGGTTCTTCTTCTGGTTACTCAAGATCGGGGGAGAATCAAGGTTGGAACTCCAGAAGATATGAGGAGGGTTTCCACCGGTGCTATCAACAGCGGGGTGGAAATCAAGGTTGGAACTATTATAGGGGTGAAGAACCAAGGAGATATTGGCAAGATTGGGCTGAGCAAGATAATCATGAGGAGGACCATACTCACTTGAGTGAAAGCCTGATATCTAAAGGGAGTGCAAGTAGTCCTCGGGTAAATGATTTGTTGTCGCGCAAACTCGATAAAGTTGAGGGCTCTGAGGATTTGCTAAAAGGGATAAAAGATGACTTTTCATCATTGAACAGTAAAGTGAATTCTCATGCTAATGCCATCAAAATACTGGAAGGTAAATTGAGTCTATTATCAGCTCAATTAACGTCCAAAACACCGATGGAAGATATTAAAATAGAAATGGCTGTAATTACTTGTACCGGCAAGGTCGCAATAAGAAATGTGATGGAAGTTAAGGATCCTTAAAAGCGTGAAGAGAGTCAAGGTGTGGAGGAACAAGAATTACTTATCCGACAAAACCTTACAAAAAAACCACAAGAGGAAGCGGAGCAACAAGTGCAAGTTCCAAAAGTTATGCACCACTTACCCAATATACCTCCACCATTTCCCCAACGTTTGAAAAAGAAGAATGAAGATGAGAAGTTTAGAAAAATTTTGTCAGTATTCAAGAACTTATCAATTAACCTTCCTCTGGTGGAAGCATTGTTGGAAATGCCAGGATACACCAAATTCATGAAAGAGTTGGTTACAAAGAAAAAGAGCTTGGACTATGAAACGATTGAGGTGCCCCATAATTGCATTGCAATTATGAAAAAATGAGTCAATCACTAAAAAAGAAGATCTTGGGGAATTCACAATCCCGTGCACAATTGGCATGCTCCAATTTGCTATAGCTTTGTGTGATTTAAGAGTAAGCATTAACTTGATGCCCTATGCAATATACAAGCAACTTGGTTTGGGTGAACCAAAGGCAACCACAATGAGACTCCGTATAGCTGATCGATCAATCAAGCACCCAGTGGGGATACTCTATGACATATTGGTAAAAGTGGATCGGTTCATCTTTTCAGCTGATTTTGTGATTCTAGATTGTGAGATCGATGTTGAAATCCCCATTATTTTGGGAAGGCCATTCTTAGCTACCGGGAGAGCATTGGTGGATGTCGAAAGTGGGAAATTGAAGTTCTGTGTGAACGATGATGAGGTGACCTTCAATAGATGTAAATCCATGAAGTAACCAAGTAATATCCATGTGGTGTCTATTGAGGATGTTATAAATGAGGCAGTGGCAAGTGTGAGCCATTTAATGCGAAAGAATGAACCACTGGAATCTATACTTGCAAATTGTGATGAATCTGAAGTTCAAGGCTCTGAGGAAGTGGTAGCTGCCTTATCGGGGTTAGGATTATATTCAAGAAATCCAATCAAGTTGGATATTGACCTGAAAAATAGAGAAAGTCCTCCTGTAAATCCATCAACAGAAGAACCACCGAATTTGGAGTTAAAAGCCCTACCCTCTCATCTTAAATAGTCCTTCTTAGGAGCTAATAATACTTTACCAATGCTTGAAAAGCAGGTGAAATTGCTCATTGAAGTACTACGGAAGCATATAAAACCTATTGGATGGACAATAGCTTATATAGTAGGAATTCCTCCTGGCATCTGTACTCACAAGTTTCGGCTCGACAGTGAATGTAAACCTAGTGTGGAGCATCAACGGAGATTGAACCCTCCAATGCAAGAAGTGGTGAAAAAGGAGATCATCAAGTGGTTAGATGCGGGAGTGATATACCCTATTACAGATAGTAAGTGGGTAAGGTCGGTGCAATGTGTACAAAAAAAAAAGAGGTATAACCGTAGTCCCAAATGCAAAAGGAGAACTTGTGTCGACAAGAACAGTGACTGGGTGGAGAGTATGCATGGACTATCGAAAGCTTAACTCATGGACTGAGAAAGACCATTTTTCAATGCCTTTTCTGGACCAGATGCTTGACCGATTATTAGAAAGAGGGTCGTATTGCTTTTTGGATGGGTATTCCGGCTACAATCAAATCTCTATTGTGCTGAAAGACCACGAGAAAACCACTTTTACTTGCCCTTATGGAACATTTTCATTCAAAAGGATGTCATTCGGGCTATGTAATGCCCCAACAACATTTCAGCGTTGCATGTCGTCTATTTTCACGGATATGGTCGAAGACTCTATGAAGGTATTCATGAACGACTTCTCAGTTGTAGGGGATACATTTGAAGAATGCTTGACACACCTAGGGTAGGTACTCCAAAGATGCGTGGAAACGAATCTGGTTCTGAATTGGGAGAAATGTCACTTTATGGTGAAAGAAAGTATCGTTCTTGGGCACAAGGTTTTGTAAAATGGGATGGAAGTTGACAAGGTGAAAATTGAGGTAATTGAGAAATTACCCCCACCGATTTCAGTAAAGGGTGTTCGCAGTTTCTTGGGGAATGCAGGGTTCTACCAAAGGTTCATTAAAGACTTCTCAAAGATTGCACATCCATTATTGATGCTTATCTTGACCAACGACACTAACCTACGGTACAAGTGTCTACGATCATTGATAATATAGTAACCCAACTAAAGGTTGGGGTCGTGTCCCAAGGGAGTGGTTTTGAGAATTGCTAGAAAAATAAAATTTTATTCTAACTAGTCGTAGCTCAAGACATTAACGATTAAAAACATAATAAATCAAAGAGGGTGACACAAAAGTGTCAAATATCAATTGGGGGATTTCTCACAAGTAGTAAAAATAACAAAAATAACAAGAAAATTAAGTATGGGGAAGAGTTCTTCGGGTGTGACCGCAATACAAGTTGAGATAAATAGTCGGGTACATACTATCGATAGGAATTTTGCTAGATAATAATGACTTGGCTAAGCTTTAGAAGGAAATAAGTTCCCTCTCGGGCTACTTACCCCGTTTCAAATATGTTCCTCTCGGCACCCATTTACCGCATGAAGGCCAACCTACCCCTTACCCCACTCACTCTCTCGAGCTGAGTGTTATGATATGAGACTAGGGCTCTTCATCTCTGGCTGAACCTCATGTCGACCCACTCCTTAGGCCATCAATCTAGAGGTCTTGGTTTCGCGACCTCCCTCTCGGGAAAGCCGAAAACACATGGGTGGTTTTGTATTTCCAACTACAAACCCATTAAATTAAACCATAACCACTAGGTGAAATCACTATTAAAATACATATATCCTATCAGCAAGTAAGACCCAACAACAATATCAACACATAATTACTAAATCACACCCCAAGAATGGGGTTTTTAGCCACACATCAAGAAATAACAAAATACACCTAAAATGTTACTAAAATCAAATGGGTATAAGAAATTAAACCTTGATTTAAGAAAAGGAAGAAGAATGGAGAAGACCCACTTCCGACTTGGGGAAGATGAAATCCTTCTTTCTTCAAGTCTCCCAAAACCCTCTCCAAACTTGAGAGAAAAAATATCCAATAAGTACTATTCTATTCTAGAAACTAAAATTATTGTTCGACTCCTTTAAAATTAATAACATGTTTAGTATATATAGACTTCAGAAAATAGTGCTAGCGGATCTTTCGGCGAGGTTAGTTGAAATCGCCAATTAACTCGCCGATTCGCCCTTTGGTGTAGTTCGTCGCCGTCTTGCACTAGCCTTCAACGTCATCGTACTCTATGTCATTAGGTGGTATAGTACTGATTCGCAGAACTATTCGGTGAAGCACAAACTTCTCCTTTCATCGCCTTTTTTATCCTTCTCCTTCAGGGCTTCGCGTACTGGAACAAAGGGCGGAGTGCGTCCCTTCGGCGAGTCACCAAGTGTGCTTGGCGATACGCAGGCTTCAGCTTCTTCGATTTTTTCAGCCTTTTTGTACCTAAGTGTTCATGCTTCCACCAAAACTTCAAATACCTGAAACTTAAGAGTTTTCATTAGATATTGAGACAAAATAAGCATTTGAGGACACTATTTCTATCAACCCCTAAACGAGTCCAAAAATTGGACTCATCAACACCCCCAACTTAAACTTTTGCTTGTCCTCAAGCAAACTTAAGTTCAGCCGTTCAAAAAGGGTGTCTCAAACAGTGCTACACAAGACTCAATCATGAATGCACACACCAAGACTCAATTTTACTTATGCAAGGATCAATTGTGTACTCAAAGATTCAAGTTGTGACACACCATTACCAAAGATTCTCATGCTCGCAATACTTGCTACTTGTGCAAGTTCAAGCTTAACAAAAAGTATCTCAATGCTCGCACACAAAATATGATTCCATATTTACACACAGAGGTTAATCAATTAAAGACAAGGAATCAGATGCAACGCTCACACTCAAAAATAAGGAACACAATGCATGTTTTCACCCATAGGTTTGCCCTTATTTTCCAATCGACTTTCGATTCGGCTTACTCAAGATCAAAAAGGTCTTTCTAAGGCTTGTAATGGGGATGAGTGCATAGGTATGGTTTTTTAGGCTCAGTGACTTCTTCCTCGTGAGATGTGGTACTCTCAAGGTATTCCCTTCTTTTCCTTTATCAATTAATTTTTCTAGTGCTTCTAAGTCATCTTTTTATTCACCTCCATGGATTGCTTGGAAACCCAATTTCTTTTGTACTTTATTACACTTTTTTTTTTTTTGTCTCCATCGTTCTGCAACACCATGGGTTAAGGGGGACTTTTCTTGCACTTCTTGACTTTTCCTTTTCCTTTTTCACCACACCCCCAACTTAGGCCTAAGTTGGCTATTTTCTAAACCACAAATCAAGAGGATTATAGGTAGTGGGTCAAGTAAGGTCTAGGGTTCATCAATGTTCTTCCAAAGAAAGGTAAGACTCAAAGGGTGTTCAAAAGAGTTTCACACGCTCATGGGTAGGCCATAAAAGAGGTATATGTCAAATTTGGCTCACACTCTTTAAAGTTGCCTAAGATCATTTCAAGAGTACACTTTTCTAAATCAATCAGACTAACAGGGAAAATTCTAGGTTTATTCATGCATGGTTCAAAGCAAGCTAATCACACAAGGCATCGGCAATTAAAGCAAACAAGACTACACACTTTCACTAGTGTGCAATGGTCATTACAAGAGAATCAATTCGATAAATGGCTAATCACAACGAGATGCAAAGAGTTCACATATTGTCTATGCAACTTCATTTAGTCTCGTCGCAGCCGCACGTTCATGTTCGTTCAATTGAGAGCACTATTCAAGTCATTAGTATTGATCGAAACCAAGACTTAAATTTGTACGAGAACAGCCACTTTCAACACAAACGGTGGCGAATTTTTTTGAAAAATAATAAAACTTTTTCGAAAGGGTCAAAATCATTCTGTAATTTAAAATAAAAGGAGCCATAAGCTCAAACATCCACGAAAAGCAGTGTAAACACAATTTTAAATAGAACAACCCATATATATACAAAAGACGAATCACAAATAGCACACAAAAGGTGAACCTCATCCCACTACAAATAATAGTGTTTCTCCTCAAATGCAAATAATACAGAATCCAAAAGGCAAAGTAAAGAAAGATAAGACATAGAAAGAGGTAAAGAAAGATCCTGTCTATGCAGTCTCTCTATTTGCCAAGGCATCAATGCCCGATGCATCTCCCTAAAGTAAAACAATGGTCTCCAGAGTGTTGTTGTTTTGGTTCTCATTGGTTGCCTTTGCCTTGGCTTCTACAGCAAGATTAGCTGCAATCATCTGGTTTATCTCATAAGCTGCTTCAAAGGCCCGTATTGTATTAGCGAAACTTCGAGCCCATGGAGGCACATTAGGGTCGATGGGAATTCGTCTCTTTACCGTGGCTTCCTTGGTATATTTCCTTTGTCTAGCTAGCTCTACTTTGTTTTCATCTTTTTTTAACTCTCATGCTCTTATGTGCCTGGGTGGATCATTTCTCCCTGCGACTTTTGGTCTAGCCATTTCTGCAAAGACTTTAAGGATAAGTTAAATAGTAATTCAAACAAGAGAAAAAGGGTGTTTCTGAGTGTGAAATCTCTTAGCCAAGCTAGTTGGCGAGGTGCTTGTCCTGTTAGGCTAATCCGTTGAAAATGATGTACAAATGATACAAGGGCGCAGACAAACGGGCGAACAAAGGATCTTTCGGTGAGTCATCGAGTGCACTGGCGAATTAAACTGACCGTTGAAAGTCACAAATTAATCAATCTATAAAGTATTTAGTTAAAGGCGATATGGGGACGTTAGGCGAACCGCCGAGTAGTTCGGAAGATTTTGTTCATCTCACCGATCAGCTCAACGTGTCTATTTTCAACCTAGCCTTTCAAATTTCACCCCGCAGCCTAAGATAATGCAACATGAGCTTATATAATTCAATTTCAACGGAGACCCTTAGAAACTTCTATTCCCACCGCGTAATAATTCAGCTCAAAGCATAGCTAAGTGGGAGTCCCTCGAATCATGCAGAAAATAACAAATCATAATCGATAATATATGCAATCCCAGTATCTTAGAGACTCAGCATAGATTTTATGTTATCAATCATTATGTGAATGAGTACAAATTTTGATAAAATAACTGAGGGGTTCTATTACTAACATTTGGTGCCGATTTAGATAGTACTGATGTGCTAGGCGGCAATGCGATCCAAATCCGAGCATAATCCAACAAATTAAAATACTCTAGAAGTGCAAGAAATAAAATGCTAGGGTGCGGGTGTGAGTTTGATAGGATGAAGCAGTGAGGGAGAGTGAATGAAATGGAACTTTTAAACTTGTGGCTTGTAAAAAACGCCCAGTTTCCACCCATTCAGTGATGTTAGTCAATTCGTCCATTCACTCGACGAAGCGCCAAGTGTCTAGTTTATTCGCCAACTGCAACAGGATCTGCAGCTAATGTGAGGATTCCAATCTACGGTTTTCATCGAGATCGTCGATATGGTCGGCGATACGCCACTAATTTTCTTCAAACCACCGAGTTTCATAGGATCCAAGATGATAGTGCCTTGAGTCAGACGACAGAAAGAATCGTGTTCGCCAATCTTGTCGGTGATCCGCCAACTGGACATGCTAATTTCCTCCATATGCTATTTCAATCAACTCCCTTACTTTAACCTGTACAATTAACACACCATTATTCTACTAGTAATTAGGAATTACTAAAGGGGTTTTGGGTTGCCTCCCAAACAACGCCTTAGTTAACGTCATGGCACGACGCAAGTCCATCTTCAGACCTCACTCTTGGGGTTAGCCATAGTATCACTAGAAAAAACCCCTTATTGTCTCGGATTGAGATGAGATGAGATATGACCCATTTGGGTTTCTAACTGCTTGATCGAAACTACATGAGAGGTGATAGTCTGGCTTAGGGTACACACGTCATCTTTCATAACTTTCAACATTTTGTCTGACCCTTCAACTTTGTTTAGGATACGCGAGAGCATATCCTCGGAGGACCATGTCATTAGGAGGAGTGTTCCGGAAGAAGAAGCGTTAGAAATTCTTCATGCTTGTCATACATCTACAGTGAGAGGTCACCATGGTGGTATTCGTACCGCCTCTAAAGTTCTCCAGAGTAGATACTATTGGTCGTCCCTCTACAAGGATGCACATGAATTTGCAAAGAAATGCCCTCAATGTCTGCAACAAGACGGAGTGTCTAAAAGACACAAATTACCTCTCACTCCTATTTTAGAGGTCGAGCTATTCAATGTATGGGGGATCGATTTCATGGGCCCATTTGTGAGCTCATTTGGAAATAAATATATCTTGGTGGCTGTAGATTATGTTTCCAAATGGGTGAAAGCCATCGCACTTCGAAACAACGAAGGAAAAAGCGTTGTCCAATTTATGAAACGTAACATCTTCGCAAGATTTGGCACTTGGAGAGCAATCATTAGCGATGGGGGTCCCACTTTTGCAATAGGTGGTTTTCAATGACACTGAGTAAATATGGGGTGAAACACAAAGTAGGAACCCCATATCATCCCCAAATAAGTGGCCAAGTCGAAGTATCAAATCGGGAAATCAAAAGCATCTTGGCAAAGACAGTAAATGTCAACAGAATTGACTGGTCAAGGAAACGCGATGTTGCCTATGGGCATATCGAACCGCTTACAAAACACCTATCGGTATGTCCCCATATCAGTTGATTTATGGTAAGGCTTGTCATTTGCCCGTCGAGTTAGAATACAAAGAATTGTGGGCATTAAAAGCTTTAAATTTGGACTGGTCAAAAACTTCAAGGAAGAGGGTAGAGCAGTTGAACAAACTGGATGAATTTAGACTCAGATCATATGAAAGTTCAGCCATCTACAAAGAGAAGATGAAGAAGTGGCATGATGCTCGGATACTCAAGCGGTACTTCAAGGTAGCAGATTGGGTTTTATTATAAAACTCTTGACTTAGTCTTTTTCTTGGAAAGCTCAAATCCAAATGGTCTGGACCATTTAGAGTAACGCGAGTGTTCACCAATGGTGCCATAGAAGTTGAAGATCAGGAAGGACCTCAATTTAAAGTGAACGGTAAACGTCTAAAACTATACTTTGGGGATTGTTAAGAGATTTCTTTGGTTGAAGTGGTGTATTTGGAAGACGCCTGAAGGAGTTGTTACGTCGTTCCACAACGTTAACTAAGGCGTTGTTTGGGAGGCAACCCAAAACCCATTTATTGCTTTATGTTTCTTTGATAAAATAATATTGTGTTGATTGTGCAGACGTAAGTGTGGAAAGTGAACGAAAATTGCAGATTGGCGGACAACAGGTCCAATCAACGAATCGCCGAACGGTTCGAAGAATTTAAACTAGACCGTTGTTAGACTGTAGACCATCTTTCATTGGAGTCTGTAAAATTCGGCGAGCCCAGAAAAGTATTGGCGAATCGCCAACCATATCGGCGACCCCTATGTTTACCGTCGTTTGAACGTCCAAATTTTCTTGGGAAGTTCTGTAAAACTCAGCGAAGTAAATAGCTGGTCGGTGAAACGCCGACTGACTCAGCAATCAAGACTACAGCCGCCGAATGAGCATGAACTACAACTTGTTCACTTTTACACATTTTCATTCCTCCAACTGCATCTTTGCTCACTAATTTCCATATATTCCTACATTACCTAAGTGTTCTAGTTATCAATTTGTGCTCGAAACATGGATTGCACTTTAAATTGGTCAGCAAAAAAGGATGGATGTGAAGCATTTGAGAACGTGGGTTGAGACTAAACGCGCTAGGCTGCCTAGCAAAGTTGTGGAGAGCTTGAAGAACCACTCAACGGTCCACTTAACGTCCACACCTCAAACATACCACCCCGACAGATGAGCTAGCTGCTTAACCAGGATTATCCTTTGCCTCCCTCTCTGTTATTCTCTATTTGTACTTTCGAATGTTTGTTATTTACATTTGCAGACAAATTGCTTTTACTTATGGTTGGGTGAGGCCCACCTTTTGTGTGTTATTTGTGACTCGTGTTTTTGCTTATGTATTTGGGTTTTGAGCTATTATTGTGTTAAATATTGCTTTCTGTGGATATTTGAGCTTGTGGCTCCTTTTATTTTACATTGCAAAACGATTTTGACCCTTTCGAAAAAATTTGAATTTTTTGAACATTATTGCCACCCCTCGTGTGTTGAACGTGGATGTTCTTTTGCATAATTGGAGTCTCAGTTTTGATCAATACCGATGACTTGAATAATGCTTACAATTGAACGAACATGAATGCGCGGCTACGATGAGGACAAATGAAGTTGCATAGATAATATGTGAACACTTTGCATCTCGTTATGACTAGCCTTGTATCAAATTGATTCTCTTGTGATGATCGTTGCACACTAGCGAAAGTGTGGAGTCTTGTTTAACTTATAGTGTCAATGCCTAGTGTGATGAGCTTACCTATGAACTATGCATGATAGACCCTAGAATTTACCCCGTTGGTCTAGTCAACTAAATGATGCTATCTCTTGATATGATTTTAGGCAACTTCTACGAGTGTGAGCCAATTTGACATATACCTCTTTTGTGACTTACCTTGTGAGTGTGTGAACCTCTTTTGAACACCTTTGAGCCTTACCTTTCTTTAGAAGAAACTTGATGAAAACTGCACCTTTCTTAATCCATCACCCATAATCCTCATGAAGTTATGGTTAGTTTGAATAGCCAACTTAGGCGCCAAAGCCTAAGTTGGGGTTGTGGTGAAAAGAAAAGGGAAAGTCAAGAAGTGCAACAAATCCCCTCCTACCCAATGTTTTGAGGAAAATGGAACCCCTCCATATAAATAAATAAAAAAAGAGAAAAAGAAAAATAATGAAAAAGAAAAGTTGTGGAATAAAGTTGAAAAATGAAAGGGGGTTTCCAAACAATTCATGGAAAGTAAGTAATAGGATGACTTATAAGCACTAATAAAAATGATGAAAGAGAAAGGAAAGCAAGTGTTGTGAGCACCATATCTCATGAGGATGAAAGTTACTGAGCCTAAATGACCATACCTTCGCACTCAGCCCCATTACAAGCCTTGAAACGACCTTTTTGATCTTGAGTGAGCTGAAACAAATGTCGATTGGAAAATACGGGCAAACCTATAGGTGAAATTATGCATTATGTTCTTCTTTGTGAGTGTGAGCATTGCATCTGATTCCAAAGCTTTAAACTGTGAAGCCATTGTGTAAATATGGAATCATTCTTTGTGCGAGGGAATTTGAACACTATAGTTGAGCTTGAACTTGCATTTGAAACAAATATTGTGAGCATGAGATTCGTTGATATTGGTGAGTCACAACGTGAATCTTTGAGTGCACATTTAATCTTTGCATAAGTAAATTGTGTCTTGTTGTGTGCATTCATGATTGAGTCTTGTGTAGCACTATTCGAGACACCCTTTTTGAACGGCTGAACTTGAGTTTGCTTGAGGACAAGCAAAAGTTTAAGTTGGGGGTGTTGATGAGTCCACAAATTAGACTCATTCAAGGCTATATTTTAATAGAAATTGTGTCCTCAAATGCTTATTTTATATCAATATCTGATGAGAACCCTTAAGTTTCAGGTATTTGAAGTTTTAAGGAGAGCATGGACACTACGTCACAAAAAGGAACGAAAAGGGCTGAAAAAAATGAAGAAATGAAGGCCTGACGATCACAAAGTCCACTTGGCGAGTCGCCGAAGGGTCTTACTTCGCCTTTTGTTCCAGTGTGCTCAACCCTAAAGAAAAGGATCAAGTCGGCGGAAAAAAGGAGTAATCGGCGCATCGCCGAGCAGTTTCGTGAAGCAGTACCATGCCGCCCAATAACCCAGAGCACGGTGATGCTGAAGGCTGGTACAATACGGCGATGAATCACACCAAAGGGCAAATTGAGATATCCATGTCATGATGGATTATTGTCGTACGACATTCTTCTTTAACCAAGTTGGACACACCGATCAAAATCCTACTCATCTTATCCCTCGGATCTTCCACCATAGATGGAGCATATTTGGATAGTTGGGTGAATTTCAAGTCATACTCTTTAACGCCCATGCTACCTTGCCTAAGGTTAATGAATTCTTCCACCTTAGCTTCCCTCAACTCTCGGAGAGAGAATCTATAAAGGAATGCCAATTTAAACACTTCCCACTCTATGGGACCCGCTCCTACCAACCTATTTCTCTTCCATTAAGTATACAAAAATTGAGCCACACTCTTCAATTGGTAAGCGGCTAACTCCGCTTTCTCTACCGAAGTCACCCCTATGGCATCAAGTATTTTATAAATCTCCTCCACAAATTCTTGAGGATCCTCACCCACTTTGGAACCAAAAACTCGAGAGTGTTCACTCTTGCAAAATCCCTCAATCTAAAGGCCACGAAATTCATATTAGGGTTCACATGAGTCCCAACATTTCTATTGTCCTGAGTCGTCACCAATTAAACTTGAGTAGTCAAAGCTTGAGCTTGAGTCATCATGACTTGGCCCAACATTTGAAAAGCTGATGAGTCCACAAATTGGACTCATTCAGGGGTATATTCTAATAGAAATTGTGTCCTCAAACGCTTATTTTATCTCAATATCTAATGAAAACCCTTAAGTTTTAGGTATTTGAAGTTTTAAGGAGAGCATGGACACTATGTCGCAAAAAGGAACGAAAAGAGCTTAAAAGAACGAAGAAATGAAAGCCTGCGGATCGCCGAGTCCACTTGGCGAGTCATTGAAGGGTCTTACTTTGCCTTTTGTTCCAGTGTGCTGAGCCCTAAAGAAAAGAATCAAGTCGGTGGAAAAAGGAAGCAGTCGGCGCATCACTGAGTAGTTCCGCGAAGCAGTACGATGCCGCCCAATAACCAAGAGCACGACAATGCTGAAGGCTGGTACAAGACGGCGATGAATTACACCAAAGGGTGAATCGTTGAGTTGATCGGCGATTCCAACTATTGATGCCAAATGATCCGCTACAGAACAAATCTGTGTTAACTATAAATATTAGTTAGAGTTTTTACTTTTAGTGGGGAACAATTATTATAATTTTCACTTAAGAATAGTACTTTTTGATATTTTTGCTCTAAGTTTGAGAGGGTTTTGGAAGACTTGAAGAAGAAGAGGGTTTCATCTCCAAGGATTTGGACTTGGGTCTCTTGGATTCTTCATTCTTGGCCTGTAACAAGACTTAAATCTTCATACCCATTTGAATGCAAGATCATTTAGGTATAAATTTCTATCTCTTGATGTGTGGCTAAAAAACCCCAATTCTTAGGGTGTGATTTAGCAAATATGGGTTAAGATAATTGTTGGGTCTTGCTTGCTGATAGTATATTCGTAGTTTAAATGTGATTTCATTTTGTGTTTGTGGATGAATTTAATGAATTTTGTAGTTGCAAATACTAGTTTATTTATGTGTTTTCGGCTTGCGAGAGAGAGAGGTCGTAAAACTAAGACCACTAGATTGATGGCCAGTGTGAGTGGATCGACATGAGGTTCAGCTCGAGAGAGTGAACCCTAGTCCCATGTCCACACACTCAGCTCGAGAGAGAGAGTGGGTTAAGGCGTAGGCTGATCTTCATGCAGCAAATGAGTGTCCGAGAGGAACGCATTTGAAATGGGGTAAGTTGCTCGAGAGAGAGCTTATCCCCCTTAAAATCTAGCCTATTCACAATTATTCTATGAATCTTCTATCGAAAGCATGTACCCAATAATCTAGATTAACCCATATTCCCATCACATCCCAAGTATTCCCTCTCATTATTTATAAATCCTTGTTTATTTTGTTATTTTTACTTACTAGTGACAAAAATCCCCCCCATTGTTAATTGACACTCTTGTTTCCCCCCCGCCCCCCCTTTTAATTTACAATGTTTTTACTCGTTAATATCTTTAGCTATGACTAGTTAGAACGAAATTTTATTTTTCTATAAATTATCAAAACCACTCTCTTGGGATGATCCCTACCCTTGGTTGGGTTACTAAACTATTGTACGATCATAGACACTTGCATCGGAAGTTGTGTCTTGATTATGTAAACATCAAAAGCTGACCTAACCTCCATGTCCGACATAGCCGAAGGATTAATCGAAGCTTGATTAGCTTAAGGAGGAGATTCTTCATTCACATTGTCACCCTCCATTCTTCTTGCATTAGCCATTCGTATATTCATATCTTGAAGACACAAGAGAAGGATTAGGAGAGGGACTTTTATAGAGTTAAACTCTAAGGCACGACTCAAGAATAATGAAAGAAGTGGAATTTCCTAAACATCTTATAGCCTCTCATTCATAAATATGGCATGCTTTACACTCATGAACAAGACTCTACTAGATGTGGCTTATGAGACATCATCCTAGAATCATTCTAAACCTTGTGCTCTATTTACCAAGTTTGTCATGACCCAGGGGTACACCCTAGATATAACATGGCATACTAGAACTCGAATGGCCTGACACAAGCAACTTAGCATATCATAAAATAAAGTAGATAGAAATTATGTGGAAATTTTAGAACTTTATCCATAAAATCGAACTCTTTTATAAAAGTAAGCGAAAGTCTAGACTTGTCTCAATGAAGCCATCTATTACAATCCTTGAATAAAAAATAGGGACATAACCCTTACAACAAAGTCCAAAAATGAAATGCTAGAAGGGAACTACAAATGACTCATCCGTCCTCGAATCATGAGGACTCACCACAATCTAGGAGAATAGTCGATCAAAGTTTTGATTAAATGAAGATCACCTCAAACACCGAACCCTACACCTGTGGAAAATGTAGAAAAATATGAGTTAGTACAAAAATGCACTAAGTATGATAGTCATGCATAAAATCATGAAAACATGATAAAAAGGATATTTTAGTTGAATGCATGCAATTTACTAAGTTCAAGCATCCTTTTGAAGACAATGGAGAAGCATAAGTCACAAGCATATTCAACACATATAGACCATCACATCATAATGGAAACATAGCATAAGTACCCTCAAAGCATACTCGTACAATATATGAATAACATCCCATAATCCCACCCATACTAAGTAAAACCTCTTGAGTAGCTATAGTTCATATTCATATTCGTGTTCATACTATCATAAAGGGATTAGCCTTAACCGACATAGACCATGTAAGCTTAACATGGAATCTAGTGTCTACCCCATACCGAAAAGGGGTTGTCCTACTTGCCTAAGGTAGAACCATACTCTTAGCTTAGGTGGATCCACTAGTTAAAGACCTATGTAGGCACATAGTTTATGGGATAAGGAGATTGCTTCTAGAAACCCACCCTCTACTAGCGGAGCAACTTCCATCTAATGAGACCTCTTTTAGAAACCCTCCCCCCTCTCTACTAATGGAGGAGCTTCCATCTCATTGTCAATATCCACTCGGTACTAAGCATAATTTCCATTGAGTTCATATTAATTCTTTGACTTAAGTTCATACTTATGGAAGAATATCTTGACACTCAATCCAACATAACTCATACCAAAGTTCATAGATTCGATAGGTGAGACTATTCTTCCAACCTTAGAATCACTATATGTTACAAACCTTTCACATCATATCATATTTATGCATAAGTGTGTACATGAGGATAATAATCCAACAACACAACAACTAGATTATAATCATATTCATTTTACTCCCAAAGTGTTCTACAAGCATATATATAAACCTCATAATCATGAATAATTCTAGTGTTTTCCCTTCAAGGACCATAGATCACATTCAATCAACACATCTATAATTAATACATTAGACATGGATAATAATATAATTCAATTACTACCATTACTATAAGCATAATCTCATAATACTCTTCTTTCTACAATTCACCCCCATCACAAGGTCAATAATTGGGAATGTAGGGATTTCATGGATTCTTAGGGAATTTCATGATAAAACTATAATAAATCATTAATTCAATCATAATATCAAGTAATTAAACCAATATAATTGTTTTAAAAAGGAATCCATGACTTGGAGTAAAACACTAACTTTTGAGGAAATTACTATCTTTGAAATTGAGTTTGGAGGGACTACATGGATGAAGACTATCCATGGATGAAGGACTACCATACCTTAGTTATGATTCTCCAAAAAAATTGAGTGAAAAAGCCTTGTTTCTTCAAGCCCTAGCTTCAACCTTCATCTTCTTCTTCCTTGAGTTCTAGAGAGAGAAATTTTGAGAGAAGATGAACTTTTGGGGTTTTGATTTGGGTGTTGTGAAAATATGACTTAGTTTTGGTGTATTTGGCTTAAAAATGACATATAGTGACCCCAAACTTACCCAAAATGACTTAACTTTAATTGGACTTAAAAAGGAAATACCAAAAATAACCCTCACTTTAAGTGAGTTACCCAGGTACCACGAGGGGCCCCACGAGTCGTGGTCAAGACCACGAGCCATGGTCAAGGCCACGAGTTGTGGTCCCTCTCGTGCACCTTAAGGCAGTGGCTAAGCCATTTTTATTCAACTCCCTCACATCTCTAACTCCCTTCCACGAGCCTTCCCATGCGTCATGGTCTTCACCACGAGCCATGAAGTGGCTCGTGAAAAGGTGAACTCTTGGGCAGCCTTTTGGGAGGCTAATGCCCAGCCCTCCAAGGGTGGAACCACAAGGCGTGGTGGCCACCACGGGTTGTGAAGGCCCTCGTGGCGGTGGGGAAGTGCCCTGGCAAGGCTTGGGCAGCCTTGTCCCTTGCCACTTTTGCATCCATGACTATAATTCTCACACGCTTAGCTCTAGTTTTAGCCTACTAATTTCTGGAGTGTTACAATGGAATTAGTCAATCCCTTGCTAAGGAAAGGAAAATTTTATATTTGAGGATGAAAGAGGCCACTATTCCGCAGGATCCCGCTAGAGCGGCCTTCATCTGGGTAAAACTTTAGGGCGCGATCACGGAGTCCTTTCACCCCAAAACTTCATTTTTAGCAAAATTTTCACCAGATCAGTGTTTCTAGAGTACCCTAGGACCTAAATATGCGAAGAACCTAGCATTTCAACACCTAGATGGTGCCCGAATTCAAGTTTTCCACCAAGAACACTACTCAACTTCCCCCACCCATTTCAGAACTATTTCGTCCATATTAACTTGAAATCCTTATTCTCAGAACGTTGTGGAGACAATTTGAACGTAAGAGAAGTGCCTATGCTACATTGTTCTTATCAAATCAAGCAACCCATGTGAAAATTTTGAAAACTACCCCAAGGCCATTCTACCCAACCGATTCTTTTCATACAATTATTGTTAAGAAAGTATTGAAGTAATTAGAGTATGAAGCAAGATTATTACCTTAAGATTGATGTTCGGAGCGAAGAAATCAAGAGATTTTTTGGATTTTTAGGGTGGGTATAAGAGGAAATGGGGAAACCATTCCCCTTTTCCCTAAACTGGCCTCGACCTTCCGCCAAGGCGTGAGGGTCCCGCTATAGCGAGAACCCTGCCTCTCTGGCGGGGTCAGGCCACGCAATTTGGCGTGTCTCTCTTCCTCCGTGTGTTGCCTCGTTTCCCTAGCCAGTTCCCTGGGTAAGATCCTTTCGTGCCTAAACCTTGGGAACCACTATCTTTTGTTGTTCCATAATGGGCTGTTCTGTTAGTTTCGAAGTACTCCAAATTGGCTCGTCCTTACTCCTCTGCTTGTCATTCGGGGATGAACGAGGGGTAAATTGGTATTTATTATAACAACTCAAACTGTCGTTACTTATGAAGGGCAAAACGTCGTGAGTAGCTGGACCCCACTGTCCTGCCAGAGCGAGATGATGCCGCTATGGCGGCAGCGCCCCAGCGTGATAGGAGTGCCAGAGCGGGATGGTCGGAGGGCAGAACTTAATGATGTGAAGTCTTATTTCCTCATTTTTTCCTAAGTACCAAAAAGAGGCAAGGGTCACCCCAGAAACCCTCAAAGGCTGCTCTAGACTTGGGAAGGAAGGAGAAATAGATTTCTAGCACAAAGTTGACGACAACTCGCTGAATTCCTGGCCAAAATCCACCGTCTCGTTATTCGGAAGCCAGGATTGGAGCTACAATACCTCTGGAGCTACTTGGCGCCCAGGTAGGATAGGTTTACTTACTTGAGTAGTCGTAAATTCATGTTCACCGCGTAATATATTGTTAATTGACGGTAGAATTCATGTTTAGCCCTTCGGGCACAGAAAAAGGGATGGTTGTACATGTACTCCTAGTTGTTAAATATGATGTGTACCTTGGGGAGGAAGCTTCGCCCGGTGAACTAGGGGTAGGTGATGGTTCGACTTCCCGTTTGTGTTAAATATGCTTGTTAATTGCCCATTGTCTGCATGTATGCATGTGAATAGAGAAACATGAATGGAACCTAATGAAATGACTAAGTATGGACAAATACATGTCATGAACCTGTTACTTAATTGTGTGACTAAGTGAATTGTTCATTATGGGTGGGATTATGGTTGTGGTTGTGCTGACTGGACCGAGTGTCACGTTTCGATACATATATTGGATCGGGTGTCACGTTCTGACACATATATTGGACCATGTGTCACGTTTCAACACGTATATATTGGATTAGGTGTCACGTTAGGACACACTAAAAGTTTGAGTGTGGGTTCCATGAGAGGACCATTTGTGACTACTACATCCATATCTACATGTCATTGATATTGGAGAATTGTATATTGCTCCTAAAATGATAATTAAATTATGCATCATGTATTTGTGTGTTTACTGTGTTGTAATTACTTGCTTATATCTTGTTTACTAGAATTAACTGTGAATGATCATGCCCAATTTGTATGTTGTCTGGTAAGTGGAGACCGAGAGTCCAAGTGTTACTATCGACCTTTTTTAGAGAGGTTGTATGTGTTCTTAAATAATGAGAAGTGGGGTAGTGTTCATGATGCAAAAAGTACACAGTACCTACCTTGGGAAGAGGATTCGTATTCGAAACGGTTAGCGAGCCTTGATAAAGTATACTACGTGGTCAAGGGATCAATTGTGATGCAGAGGAAGTGAGGGCATGCCGTGAGTGGTTGGCCGGTTTGTTAGTGGTTGTATTCGGGAACTTCTCTATTATATAGAACAGAGCGAGTAGGGTGATAGATTAGGGGGTTAGAGTCAAGTGTACTAGTACGTTTAAGGTATACGAGAATTGTAAAGGTAGGAGGATAAAGGTTGAGGAGTGTACTTTCTTATTGCATATTTCCTGCTAGTTGATATCTTTATATTATGCGATGGGGATCAGGTTGACCGATGATGCCTATCAGTACGTATTGTTTGTACTGATACTACTCTTGTTATGCCATTTGGCATAGTCTAGTTGCAGGGTCAGTGATGTTTCATAGGTGAAGACGGAGACAATTTCCAACAGCTTCTACTCTTCCTTCCTTGTGGTGGGAGATGTGTCATTAGTTACTATATTTTATACCTTGTAATCTTAGAAGCTCTTGTACCTGTTTTTACTAGATCCCTGGGGGCGTTATTTTTTTTACAAATTTAACTTTGGATTGTTTAAACTCTTTATTATGTAAAAATCTCATGAATTTCGTTTCATCTCCAGTTTTCTTAATCTTCTGCATGTTTTTAACCGTTTAGGGATCAAGGGTCCTCCTACTTAGGTGTTAGAGTAGGTACTTGCACGGCCCGGTGGGTTGGGTCGTGACATCATCTCTAAGTTGTGTTTATTCTCTTCATTGAAAGAAGATACGATTTATAAAAAAAATAAAATTGATATCGATCTATGCATATTTGTATATGAATTTTACTGCATATATACTTTATTACTTTCTTGTGGTTATGCTCACTACTACAAAAGGGAAAATTGAAAAATTTCAACAATCAATCATAAACAAAATGAAATTTTTGATTTATTTGATCTATCAAATATTTAATTCTTGTCATATTTTCATTCTACTTGGCCCATTAATGAATATGGATTCACTATAGTAGTAGACTAAATAATCTGCATAAAATATGTTAAATTAATTATATAATTTTTCAAATTTATCGATATTTGTTTTTATAATGATTATACATTAGATTGAAAAATAAACTTAAGAATAGATTAAAAAAAATTCTATAGTTTACCGATATTCTTCAAATTTGAACGTCACTTCTTACGGGTTGTTCAAATATCAAAAATATAAAAGATACTGCAAATTTAGCACAACATTAAGAGTGAATGATGAGGCAATGATTTGTTATTTAAGTGGTCAATTAATAAATTTGTGATTGATAAGCTAATGGTATGTTTTTTTCTTTCTAGTAAGCTTCCTGCATAATAATAATTATAACATTAGTTCTAAATTGTATATATATGCAAAAAAAATGTTAATTTTAGAAACTCATAAAATATATTGTTAACATATAACATACATGTTATTGAGAAAATTTAACCTGCAACTGTATTGGGTACAATTATCAAGTGTTGATTTAAATTGTGAATTTTGAGATATCATTTTATTTATTGTGATGATTAGTGTTTAACTCTAGTTGTTTTATCTTTGAATTGTAGTATAAGAAAACAAATTCTTAACTAATAATTAGTGAAATTAATGTGGAAAATTAATTTGTTGGTCTTCCAATAAGTGAATTATTCATAAAAAATTTAAGTTGAAAAATGATACTTAGAGCCACCTTTTCTGGCTTATGCTTTTTGGCAGCTATCTGGCATTGGGTGTATTGGGATCTAGAAATATTTTGTGATGAACGTACAGGAAAACTCTCTTTGGATTTTCCAAAGATCTTTGGAATTCATTTATTTCTCTCAGGGGTGGCTTGCTTTGGTTTTGGTGCATTTCATGTAACACAGGCTTGTATGGTAGAGCACGCAACGAAAAAGGCAAGAGGTGTAATGACCCTCCAGGTCATTAAGGAATTTATTTCATCGTTTAGAGCATTCCTGTAGCGACCCCAAGTCATTTATGACTTGCTGGCACTGACTGTTCGGTCGCCTGGTCGTTCGTTTGGGTTTTGGGCCCGTTTTCCTGTTTTGGAGA
>JAJOOH010001989.1:0-37807 GCA_029582605.1 Solanum gracilifrons | reverse complement strand
TGTGTGGATTGAAGGAAACAAAAATTTGAAATTTTAAAAAATAAAAATAAAAACTAACTTTTAAATTTTCTTGTAGGGGGAGGGGTTAAAAAAATTTGAAAATTTCGAACTATTTTTTAAGAATAAAATTTTAATTATGAATTTTTTTGGTTGGGGGAGGGGGGTTTGGGGGTAGGGATAAAATAAATTAATATTTTCAATAAAAACAATTGTAATTTGAAGTTGGAGGAGAGTTTTGGAAAATGTTTTCCTTCATTTTTGAAAGGAAGTCATTTTCCTTAAATTTGAGAAAAATTAGTTGATTCATAAAATATTTTCCAAAATATTTAATCCAACTACAATGAAGGAGGAGGAAGAAGAAACAGAGCCTCAAAAAGTATGGAATAGAGTGGTTATTACAACAGGTAATAAGTTTAACTTATTAGACACTGAAAACCATGACCAAAGATTGAATCAAGAAAATGAGCAGTCAAAAGATGAGGAGATAGAGAGGGAGATTGAACAACCAAATGATATGTCTCATCAAATACAAGGTAGTAATTCAAACAAGTAGCCACACAAATTATATGGTTAAGACAATAGTAAAGATACAAATGAGGCAGGAAAGACAACTAGCAGTGAACGAACAATTAGTGAAGTCCGGAGTAGGGAGCAACATGATGATCCTAACAATGTGCAAGAATGTGTAAATGGGAAGAGTTGATGATAAATAGTACACATGTCAGGATTGCGGAAGGGAGAGAAAGTGGTGCCACTTCACAAAATTTGTTTGCATCGAATTATGGAGAGGTGAGAGACAATTGTTAAGAAGAAGGTGAAATACCTAAAGGGCTAGATTTTATAGAAGAAGAGGATGAAGTACTGCAGCATAAAAGAGACATAGAAGAGGATGAGGACATAGAATATAACATTCAACAGATTAGTAAGGCGGGTGATTTGTCTCCAAGACATACTAACAGTCTGAAAAATGGGGCAAGGAAAAGTAAACCAGTCATTCCATTACATGTCAAAACAAGGAGCAGCAGGGACAGGAATTCTAGCATTGATCAATGATTGAAAAAATGATCTTTTGGAATATCAGGTCTATTAATACTCAAAAATCTTTTGAGCGGTTATTGGATTTGAATAAAAGACATCATTATTCATTTATAACTCTAATGGAACCATTTCAAAATCCATGAGAGTTTGAACATTTCAAAAAGAAACTAGGATTTGATAAGGCTGGAGTAAATCAGAATGGTAAAATCTGGTATTTTTGGAAAGATGACTAGGAAGGCAGCATAATATTGGACACAGTGCAACATGTTAATATTCAATTCAAAAAGAATGACAAGGAATTTTTTATTTCAGCAGTGTATGCTAGATGCAATGTTATGGAGAGGTTGGAGTTGTGGGAGGAGCTAGAAAGCATAGCTACAAATGCACGCTGTCACTGGGTCATTGATGAAGATTTTAATGTTATCATAGGTGAGGAGGAAAAGCTGGGAGAGTTGGAGTTCACCTTAAATGAAGCTATTGATTTTGCTTCATTCATTAGCAGTACTGCTCTATCAGAAGTACCATTTTCAGGCAGCAAATACACTTGGTGGAATGGACAGATTGAGGAAGCTTGTATATTTAAAAGATTGGATAGGATTTTGATGAATCAAGAGTTTTTGGAGGTGTTTCCTTCGTCTAAGGTACAATATCTTACCAGGCAGGGATCAGACCATGCCCCCACTTCATTTGAGCTACAACAATGATGAAGTACCTATAATCAAGCCTTTCAAATTCATGAACTTTTAGAGCAAGCATCAACAGTTCATGAAAATTGTAAATGATAGCTGGAAGATTGATTTTGTTGGTAATCCATTTCTTGAATTACATGCTAAATTGAAAAAAGTTAAGAAGGCATTATCCACGTGGAGTAAAGAGGTTTTTGGTAATGTGTTTCAACAAATTGCCACATTAAAGGATATTATAAAAGTAAAGGAAGCGCAGCTGCAAATATATCCATATGCAGGTAACAAGGCTGCATTAAGTAAAGTTGAAGATGATTTAAAGAATATTTTGAGATTGGAGGAGGAGTTTTGGAGGCAAAACTCAGGGATGAAGTGGTTCAAAGAAGGAGACATGAATACCAAGTTTTTTCATTCATATGTGAAGGGAAGAAGGAAAAAACTTCACATTGCTGAGATAATCATAAAACATGGAGTGGGTCTGAAATCCAATTGCGAAATTGAAAATGCAGCAGTGGAGTACTTCATGGACCAATTTTCAGAGAAGAATAGAGCAGAGGATTGCACAATGATTGATCATATCCCAAGTGCATAACAACAAAGGAGAATGAAGAAATGACAAAAATTCCAGACCAGGAGGAAGTAAAAAAATGGTTTTTGCATTAAGTGGGAGTAGCGCATGTGGTCCAGGTGGATTTACAGGGAATTTTTTTCAATCTTGTTGGGAGGTAGTAGGGAAGACATCACAAATGTGGTAAGGGCCTTTTCCTGTGGGGAAGAGTTGCCCAAGTTCATAACCCATACAACCTAGTATTGCTACCCAAGAAAGAATCAGTCAAGAGATTTACAGACTTGCGATCCATAAGTCTCAGTTCTTTCATAAATAAGATTATTTCTAGAATGGTACATGAGAGGATGATATTGGTTCTACCAAAAATCATATCACAAAATCAATCAGGTTTTGTTAAAGAAACTAGCATTACAGAGAATATCCTATTGGATTAGGAGATAATAAAAGATATTAACAGGAGAAATAAAAATGTTAATGTGGTGGTGAAGCTAGATATGGCAAAGGCATACGATCGAATTTCTTGAATTTTTCTCACAAAAGTGTTGAGAAAAATTGATTTTGTTGAGGCGATTATAGATATGGTGTGGAGGATAATGTCTAGCAATTGGTATTCAGTGCTAGTAAATGACATTACTCATGGTTTTTTTCAATCATCGGGAGGTTTGAAATAGGGTGATCCTTTGTCACCTACTTTATTCATAATTTTTGCGGAAGTCTTATCTAGAGAGTTAAACAACTTGCATAGGGATGAGATAGTAAAGGGTTATAGACTTTCGAAGTGAAGTCTGGAAATAAATCATTTATCATATGTTGATGATACAATTCTATTTGGGTCAGAAGACAGAGGGTCAATAATCAAAATGATGAGGATTCTTAAGGAGCATGAAATGGTTTTTGGGCAAAAGGTTAATAAATCAAATAGTTTTTTTTACCTTCATGACAATACTCTGTTAATAATAGCTATTAGAATGCGAAGGTTGACAGGGATACAACAAGGTAATTTTCCTTTTACCTATCTGGGTTGTCCAGTGTTCTATGGAATGAGGAGATCGATCTATTATGCGGAAATGGTCCAGAAAATTGTCAAAAAAAATCTTAATGTGACATAACAGATTTTTGACATTTGGTGGAAAATGGATACTTATCAACAATGTGCTCCAATCTATGCATGTGTATATGTTATCATCTTTGAATCCACCCAAAAAAGTGTTGGATCAAATACACCAGATTTTTGCTAATTTTTTTTGGGGAAATTTGGGAGGAATTAAAGGAAAACACTGGGTTGCATGGGGAGAATTATGTTATCCAAAGGTAGAGGGAGGAGTTGGCTTTTGTTCATTACATGATGTAAACAAAGCCCTCTTTGCTAAGTTTTGGTGGAACTTTCGTGTTTCCACATCATCACTATGGACAGAGTACATGTGGAATAAATATTGTAAGAAATTACATCATGTGGTTGTCACAAGCTTGGGTGCTTTGTAAGTATGGAGGAAAATGATCACAGTCAGAGAGGAAGTGCAGAAAGACATTTGATGGCAAATAAAAGCTGGAAATTCCAGGTTTTGGTTTGACAACTGGACTAGGCAAGGAGCTCTATACTATACAGAAGGGGATCTGGCACAAGAGGAGGAACTTGAAGTAAAAGACTTCATCATAAATGGAGTTTGGGATGAGCCAAAACTAAGAAGTATTTTATCAGAGGAGATGGCTGAGCATATAATCCTAAACATCAGGCCTAAATCATCGGAGGTTGATATTGATAAGGCTTGGTGGAGTGGTAATACGATTGGTCTCTTTACTGTTAAATCAGCGTACCACCTAATGAGAGGTAGAAAGGCAGAAGAGGAATGGAGAAGGTACATGTGGATTAGAGGAATGCCAATCAAGATTAGTTTCTTTTTGTGGAGAGTATGGAGGATGAAGATTGCCACAGATGATAATCTTAAGAAGATGAAAATACCAATGGTGTCCAAATGTTACTGTTGCACGGAAGGGGAAATAGAAACAATGAATCACCTATTACTAACATATCTCATAGCCCAAAAGCTATGGAAGAAGTTTCCTTCATGTGCATGCTTTATTATAAATGAGTTGAATTTACAATAACTCATTTTCTAATGGTGGGACCACAAGGCGTCAAACAAGTTACAACAAATCCTGAAAGTTGTTCCAGCAGTCATTATGTGGGAATTGTGGAAGCGAAGAAATTCTAAAAAGCATCGAAAAGAAATAACTTACAACAACATGTATTATCAGTGTCAATTGATAATAAATCAGTTACTAAGGTGATGTGAGGCCAAAATACATATTTTTAATCATTATTTGCCTCACATTTAGTATTTATATATGTCCTTTTTGAGCTTGGATTTTATGAATTGTGCTTAATAGTGTATTTTATTTGTAGAATTAAATTGGTGGAAAAATAAAGAAGTTTGGAGCTAAAAACGAATTAAAGATGAAAGATTGAAGAATGAAATCAAGCAGACAGTTTAATAGATTAAAGTGAATATTTTATTAATATTTATATATATGCAGAAGTTTGGTGAGAAAGTAAAGAACTGCACATATGAGTTGTGCCATGTGGCAGCATCTCAAGAACTCCAATTATGGAGGTGGCGGACGAACACAGTTCAAGCGGAATTCTAATTCCTTTTGGTTTTGAGTTCCTAATTTGTTTTGGACTCTATTATTTAATTCAGGATTTTTTACATCTATAAATAGTCTATAAGAATAATTATTGAGGGAGGAAGATAAAGGTAGAAAATAACTTTTGATTTAGGATTTTATTTTTTCTTTCTCTTTTATTTATTTTACATCTTTTCTTTGAATGATGAGTTGTAATTGCTCTATGTCTATGTGGAGGTAAACTTCTCGTTCTTGGATTATATTTACTTACAATATGATTGTTTAGTGATTTTGATTCAGCATTATTTGTTTATCATATTAATTGTTCTTATATTCTTGTGATTACTATTTTGATGCTTGATTACCATTGAAATAAACATATTGTTCGAATTGAACTCGGGAGAGGAATAAGAAGATAGAACGTGGAATATAAGGAGCATGATTTTCTCTTAATAATTAAGGTTAATTTGTAACTAGGATAGGGATATACCTAGAAACCATGCTTGATCACTATACATGAATAAATCTTAATGCTCGGTACTTAATCCATCATATCCCCGCTCAACGATGTAGTTAGGTTGTCATTTATCGTAGGCGATTAGAGGTCGAGAGACCATGATCATACATTTAACCTTGTGAATCAATAACTAGATAATCAAATAAGTTGATGAAATTGATGCTAAACATGATTGTTAGTTAAATTATAATCCTAGATCGATTCATTCATTGATTGTGTAAACATCTATCTTTTCTTAGTTAATTATTATTTTTAGTTATTTTATCTTTATTTTTAGTTTAGTTAATATATTCATCTTTTGAAATCCTCCCCTTAAATAAATAATTAGAATTAGTATAATTTAGTAAATAGTTTATTGACAAGTCCTTTGGGTTCGATAATCCGGTTCTTTTAAGAGCCACTATATTACTTGTGCGACCGCGTACACTTGTGTGTGCAATTGGAAGCAACAAGTTTTTGGCGCCGCTGCCGGAGACTTAGAAATTAACTATTCTTGTACGTTATACTTTTTCTTTTTATTTGTTTATTTATTTTTATACATATTTTTTTCTACTAAATAATACTTTTCGTGGGATGAACGGGAATGAGAATTAATATTCACGAGCGGTAAGACCTTGTCCTTATTGCAAAAGAGCTCACTTTTGGCAACAATGTAATTATATTTCCGAGGGAGAATTGTGTGCACCATCTCTATCATGTGAATTTTGTAGGGGGTTGTGGGTCGGTTGCACCGTGTGTTGCTACCCTACACCAAAACCCTCCCATGATGATGCTAATAATCTTTGTTCCTTTGATAGTATGAAATCTTGCAGGAAATTAATAGAGGAATATGAAGAGCGCCGTAGGAGAATCATATATGTGATGGCACACCTTATAGAAAGAAAAATGAAGCATTTTCAAGATGTTAATATGTTTTTCTTGCATACTTAGAACTTAAGTAATGAATTGAATGCAAAGGTTGCTGCGTTTGACGCTCAACAATTCAATTATGAGTTTTGTGATACTGAAAAGACACTCAGAAGTCAAATTGATGATCTAAAACGGGAGGAGATGCAATGCAATAAGACTTTTCTTGAAGATGCCTCATTTGTGAAAGAGTATAAAACTGAGCATGTTGCAATTGCTGTAAGTTTGGAAGAGGGACGTATTGGACCGCATTCAAATCACTTTTCAACATTATGTTTAGATGCTGATGTATTATTCGAGTCATCTGAACTGATGGAGAATTGTATAGATGAGGAACAAGCCCCCTACATCCTAAGGTTTTCTAGTCCACGTAGACAAACGAATATTCCTCACATAAGGGCCAAGAAGTGCAAGATGCGACATATATTACTTGATTCTTTTATTTTTATACCACCACCCCTGGAGAGGAGCAGAAAAATAGATGTAAAGTTAGGCGTACAATTCATAAGTTCAAAGTGGAAAGAAAAGTGGTGAACTTACTTGTGTCGTGCCGCGACGTTAAATTAGGCGCTTATTGGGAGGTAACCCAATTTATAGTGTAACTTCTTATTTTTTATTTTATTTTTTTAGTGTTATTTTTTTTGTGAAGTTTTTACAGGTTTTGGAGAAGTCTGAGTATCTGAAATTTGGAGCTAAGGAGCACGTTTGAGCTTTAGTGTGGGGTGACGACCTTTGATGAAAATTAAGAGAACATGCTACAAGCTAGGCCTAGAGGCCCCAAAGAGTTTTTCCTAACCCTTGTTTTAAAATTTTAAGTGATGTTTTGGAGACATAGCATCTTTTCAAGTGTGGGGTGTGAATTCTTCCGCATATTTTGGTTAAGGTGAAGTGTGCGTTATATTTTTTTAATATAGTTTTTTTTTTAAATAAAAAATAAAAAATTTTGGATAGTGAAGTCTGTATCCTGTCCGCGTCTCGGACCTGGTACAAAAAAAGCTTTTTTCGTGAGTAGGAGCACACTTAGCCCAACCCAAAAATAATTTTTTTTCTCTCACTCATTAGCCTATGTTGTTGCACTGGGGACAGTTCCATGTTCTAAGTGTGGGGTGGAGGAATGAATTCCTAGTTTTTACCGTTTTATTGAGTCTTTTCTTTTTTAGGATGGATTCCTTGGCTTTTGTTTTCGGTTCTTTTCCTGAGGATAGTCCCTTTGAACCGAGTGTCTTTTATTTTTATTTTTATTTTTATTTTTTTGGAGAAAAAAGAAAAGACCCTTTTGAGTTTATGTGATACTTACTATTTGGGCCTAATTTTGAGTAGTACTTTCTTGTGAATGCTTGATTGCTAGTGAAATTGCAAACTCTTTGACATCTAGGTTCATGATTGTGACTTTGTATATAGCTTCTTTTATTTTGTAGTTTGTTATGATCATGTCTCTCTTAGAAGTGGAATTGATCCATCTTGATTGATACTTGTGCCATATGTGGTAAGGTTTTATTTATTCCATGTTTTGCATCTTAGTCTGGAACTTGCCCTATATGTTATTTAAGAGAAATAAAAAGTGTTGCTTTGTTTAGCAGATGATAATAGGCTTTCTTTGATTTGTCTGATAAATTTTAGCCTTTTCAGATATTTTATCACTAGTTGGCCTTTTTCGAGCCTGTAGCCTTTTGTTTGTAGCCATATTTTGCCCTTGACTATTTTGTTGAATCCCTAGTTTTTGCACCTTGCTTCCTTGAGCATTATAGCATAGACTTATTCTAATTATCAATTCTGAGAAAAACGGATGGTTGAGTGAAAAGGTAATCAATGATAGCTACAAAGTGATTAAAAAGCCCTCTTTGAAAGAATGTGACATGAAAAAAAAAATTGGCTACGCTATATTGTGTGGAAAATAAAAGTAGAGAAAAACTTTGTTTTGGCCCTGGTCCTTAATGGACAATGTGCACCTCAACTCAATTGAGGGTGGCTAATTCAGAAGTATGCTCAAACATTGGCCTTGGTCCTACCAAGGATATTGTGCACCACAATTGAGGGTGGCTAGTGAAAAGGCATATATATATAAAAAAAATGAAAAAAAAATGATTGAAACATTCTTGAGATGATGAGAATTACTTGTGAAATAATTGTTGAAGAGAGGACTAAAAATAAAGAGAAGAAAATAATGGGTGATGAAGTCTAAAATTGCAAAGTGCTTTAGGAAGTGTAAGTCACTATTATATAGTTTTTCTACCTATTCCCTAGCCTACATTACAATCCGTTTAAAGTCCTATTTGATTCTATTCAAGCATGCTTAATTAGTAGAGATGTACATAATGGGCAAGCCTATGGTTCTTTGTGCATACATGTGAATTTTATTTCTGAGTGTGAGTTGTTCTTTGATGTTAAGTCCTTAATTTATATTCAATCTTTTGAATTGAGTGTGTGGACTATTTCTTTTTGTGAGGGCACTTGTTTCATGATAGATAGGTGATTTATTAGCTTTCTTTGATGAGAGTAGGTGAGCAAGCTTAAATTTGATGAGTTCAGAGTTTTTTCTTGAGGTTAGGAGGTTAGAGGTTTGATGGTTATTTGTATATCTTGCATAATGATCGAGAAGTGTACTTGAGGTTTTGAAATTTGTATATGGCCTTATTGTTTGTATGAATGATTTTTGAGATGAGCTTTAATGTTTGCTCGAGGATGAGCAAAGTTTAAATGTGGGGTAGTGATGTGAGGCCAAAATACATATTTTTAATTATTATTTGCCTCACATTTAATATTTATATATACCCTTTTTGAGCTTGGATTTTATGAATTGTGCTTAATAGTGTATTTTATTTGTAGAATTAAATTGGTGGAAAAATGAAGAAGTTTAGAGCTAAAAATGAATTAAAGATGGAAGTTTGAAGAAGGAAATCAATCAGTCAGTTTAATAGATTAAAGTGAATATTTTATTAATATTTATATATATGTAGATATGAGTTGTGCCACGTGGCAGCATCTCAAGAACTCCAATTATGAAGGCGGCGGACGAACACAGTTCAAGCGGAATTCTAATTTCTTTTGATTTTGAGTTCCTCATTTGTTTTGACTCTATTATTTAATTCAGGATTTCCTACATCTATAAATAGTCCAATAATTATTGAGGGAGGAGGATGAATGTAGAAAATAACTTTTGATTTAGAATTTTATCTTTTCTTTTCTTTTATTTATTTTACATCTTTTCTTTGAATGATGGGTTGTAATTGTTCTATGTCTATATGAAGTTAAACTTCTCGTTCTTGGATTATATTTACTTACAATATGATTGTTTAATGATTTTGATTCAACATGATTTGTTTATCATATTAGTTGTTCTTATGGTTTTGTGATTACTATTTTGATGCTTGATCACCATTGAAATAAACATATTGTCTGAATTGAACTCGGGAGAGGAATAAGAGGATAGAACGTGGAATATAAGGAGCATGATTTTCTCTTAATATTTAGGGTTAATTTGTATCTAGGATAGGGATATACCTAAACCATGCTTGGTCACTATACATGTAGAAATCGTAATGCTCGGTACTTGGTCCAACCTATCCCCGCTCAACGATGTAGTTAGGTTGTCATTTATCGTAGGCGATTAGAGGTCGAGAGACCATGATCATACATTTAGCCCTATGAATCAATAACTAGATAATCAAATAAGTTGATGAAATTGATGCTAAACATGATTGTTAGTTAAATTATAATCCTAGATCGATTTATTCATTGATTGTGTAAACATCTATCTTTTCGTAGTTAATTATTATTTTTAGTTAGTTTATCTTTATTTTTAGTTTAGTTAATATATTCATCTTTTGAAATCCTCCCCATAAATAAATAATTAGAATTAATATAATTTAGTAAAAATAATTATTTGACAAGTCCTTTGGGTTCAATAATCCAATTCTTTTAAGAGTCACTATATTACTTGTGCGACCGCGTGCACTTGCGTGTGCAATTGGAAGCAACATAAGTACAAAATTTCCACGGATTAAAAGAAAGACATACCATTGACCACAAATGGTGGAGATTTTTACAGAATTACAAGGCAACACTACATTATCAAGTGGTCAGATGGATGAAACCAAGAGAAGGGTGAGTGACATGCAATACAGATGGAGCTAGCAAAGGGAATCCAGGGAAGAGTTCATATGTGTATTGTATAAGGGACATGAATGGAGATCTTGTATATGCAGAGGCTCATAGCATAGGCGAGACCACCATTATGGAAGAAGAGGTAACAACGATGTGGAATGCATTACAATTTTATTTACAAAATGGCTTAAGGCAAGTGAGACTGGAAACACACTCATTACCCTTAAAAAACTTGATTAGTGGAAGTTGGAGAATTCCATGGGAGATCGTCGAGAAAGTGGAAGACATTCAGCAAATAATGCAGTAAATAAATGTACAGGTTTGGCATGTTTTTAGAGAAGCGAATCAATTAGCAGATTTCATAGCAAATATGACAATTAATACAGAGCATAAGATGGTATTTCAGTACTTTCATCAACTTCTAAGTTTAGGAAAAAAGATTCTTAACATTGATAAACAGGAGGTCCCATCAGCGAGAATATACAACAATAACAACTGTCAAAATGCTTAGTTACAACATTAAAGCCACAGGGTTCCACAACTATATTATATACAAGGAAGATTCTATCTATTTTTGGAGCAAAAAAGCTGCACATGAACTACTCCTAAGCTATGACAGCCAGCAAAAAGTGATACACGGACCAACAAAAGTTGAGAGGCAAAGAGCCATATCTGAGTCCAAAGTGTGCATCCAGTGGAGAAATCGAGACGAAGAAGCACGGGAGCCAATTGGTTTACTCTTATTCGGCCTCAACTGGAAAACACAAGGTGTTAGTTGCATAAAGAAGGATGGAAAAGATAAAAAGTCTGAGCAGTACAGTACTTACACCGATCTACAAAGCTGAAATGCAAGGCTCACACCCTCTATCAAGCTCGGTATGAACCTACACCGGAGAGTACACCTGCAAGAAAATATTGTTCAGCTAGAAAGAGAAGATTAGGGGGCAAAATAAGGGAAAGGAAAACAAACCTTTTGGAAGCTGCAAGTCACAATATACAAAGAACGTTGGTCGTGAAGGATGTTGATTATCCAAAGAAGAAGAGTCAAGAACTTAGTGTTGAAGAACACCATCGTGAACATCTTCAAGCGGCGATCAGAGAGAAGGAAATGGAGAAGATGGAAAAGTGGAAAGAGCTAAGTGAACTAATTAGGAAATTCTACTTTATAGGGTATTGCATATATAACCTGATGGGCTGGTTTGGGCCGATCAGGTGACTTTATTTGTATGCTTGAATTATTGGCCTTTTTAAGGCGTTAATAAAATGGACCTCATGTCCAAATTAGTTTTTTTAAAAAAACCAACATGAAGAAATTGAAAACCATTTTTCGGAAAATGTTTTCCTTCATACCAAACGCACCCAAAATGTTGTATAAGTATGCTTTGATGGCCAAAGGTTTTCTTGTTCATCACTAGAAACATCTCCGACTTGTCCATTTTTGAATGCTAGATGTAATTTCTTTTCTTAAGTTTCATCCAACAACTGAGAGTATATATCCTTGTTGGGCTATTTGGTGCTTTTATTTTAGGGGAAATTACGCTGATAAGCAAACATATACTAGTTAATTAGCTAACATAGCTATAGTTTGAATCAATAATGGTTCGCAAGCTTAACTTTAGTTGTAATTACGTCGCTTCTCTCCTCACTTCCCCTCTCTCACCTCTTTCCTCTCTCCTCTTTTATACATATACAAATACTCCCTTTGTCCCTAATTACTTATCCATTTTTCCATTTATAGTTGTCCCTAATTACTTGTCCATTTTGACAAATCAAGAAAGGACAATTTTGTTTTACCTATTATACCCTCAATTAAATGACTAATTACTTTTAAAAATGCAGAACTTTTCATCCACTTCATAATTAATAGGGGTAAAATGATAAACTCACTATGTCATTAATTGATTTCTTAATAGGTGTGTCAATTCAAAAGTGGACAAGTAATTAGGGACAGAGGGAGTACAAATTATCAGATACATATTATACATATACATATACAATTATATGTCAGATATACAAATACAATTAGCCTCTCTACACTCTCTGTCCTCTCTGGCTCGCCTCTTTCCTCCCTCTCCTAATCTCGCTCGCCATTATATACTAATATATATATATATATATATAAACACACACACACCAATTACATATATACAATTATTTGACATATATACATATATAGTTCGCCTCTCTCCACTCTCTTACCTCTCTCCTCCCTATTCCAATCTTGTTCGCCTCTCTCCTCCCTCTCCCAATCTCGCTCATCAGATATACAAATACATATGTATATCAGTTACATATATATAATTATTTGACAAATATATATATATATACAATTCGACCGATATGCATATACAGTCCACCTCTCTGCCCTCTCTCGCTCACCTCTCTCCTCCCTCTTAAATGTAGCTATAAATCGTAATAAGCAGACTATAAATATTATACATAATTAAGTTATTTTTTGGTGGCTATAAATGAAAATTCCTCATTTTAATCAAATGCATTCTGCAATTTTATCATAGAGCATGACTTGAGAATTTGACTGATTACATCTTCTTTGTTTGACTGTTTTGGGTTGTGAGATATGCTTTTCTCTATCTCTTCTCTGACTTGCAAGATGTCATTTTCAAAATATGTTCATAATCCATTCATTTGTATGAAACTGTCTCTCTGAGTTCGTTCTGGACTTTGTTTCTCCATTTGCATTTTGAGTGTGCTCCGTAGGCCCAAATGCGACATTTCTCGAGTCAGCTTCATCACTCATCCAAGGGAAAAGTAACCTTAGTTACAGATATCGGAAAGCAAAATAAGTTGAAATGCAGGGTAAGATACACTCAGTATACATCTGATATACAATCATATACATAAATATACAGTCATTGTATACACAATATACAGGCAAAAATGGGCCACAAATCCTCAGATCTTCATCAACAAATTTGGGCTTTGAGTCCAGTAATTTGGATAGCAGGGAATTTGGGTCAAGATGGCCTAAGTTTATTATTTCTTTCACTGTTTTGATTATTTGATTGCAATTTGTCTGGACTAACTTTAACTTTAGATAATTTAATTAATTTTCCTAATAGAAGAACTAATTTCTTGTGTGTTGGTTTATTTTGATCTAAAGAATTTCATTTTATCAACTTTTATCTTTATTTACTTAATTCAAATATTTAGTCAAATTCTTTACTTGTCTCAAAAAATTTAAGTTATTATCTTTTCAAAAATGATTCAAATATATTTTGGCTAGAAATTTACTTTAATTGGTTAAGTGGAATTTTTATAAATAAATCACATAATGTTTTCTTTACTTAATCATTTTTTTAGGATAAGGCTCAAGTACCCCCTAGACAGTGGCCAAAATTTTAGAGACACACTTAAACTTAACTAGGGTCCTATTACCACCCAAACTAATTTAAATGGAATAAATACACCATAAATGTTGACGTGACATGAAGAGTGTGCATAGTGTCTTGAAGACATGTGTTGAGTGAACAAATTGGACACGTGTTTTTTTTTATTGGTAATTTTATAATTAGTTAGTCCATATAATTCATTTCTTTCTTTGTAAAGTATTTATTTTAAATTCTTTCTCACTTTAAAATTTTTATATTTTTCTTTCACTAATTTCTTATTTTTTCACTTTTAATTATTTTTAAAATTTATGTGTATTTTTTTTAAAATAATTAAAAAGTGTTCTTTAATTTTAACGTATTAATTTTTTTTATGTTTTATTTGATTTTCTTCACTTTTTTTGATATCCTTTCAAACAAAAAACTTATTTTATATACAAGACATTTGAAATTAAATTTGAAATCAAATCAAAAGGAAAGACAAAAAAAATAAAAAGAATAAATAAAATCAATAGAAAAATTAAAGAGAAAAAACAATGAATGAAGGTTAAAAAAGTTTTGATACAAGACAAAAAAATATGTGTATTAACTTAACTTAAATACACGATAAAGAAAATATTAATTTTTTTTTAAAATAATTATTTTTTAAAAAACATTTACACATGTGGTAGGTGAGTGTGTACAATCACAGTCAACTTGGGTGGTTAAAAGTGTTACGCCAGCACAAAAAATGTGCACAAATATACGAAAAATGAGTTTAGGGGGTAATAGGAGCCTAGTTAAGTTTAGGCGTGTCTCTGAGATTTTGATCATAGTTTAGGGGATATTTCTGCATTATCCCTTTTTTTTTATCCCAAAGTTAGTCAAATATTCTGGTTAAATCGTCGGATAACTGCATGTTAGCAGACACTTTGAGTGCTAACAACTTTTCAAAATGGAAATGTGAACTCCGTACCAATTTTCTCAAATTTTTAAAGGCTTAGATTTCATTTGTTTTCGTTAAAATTAAGATGTCTGATCGCATATCTGAATGATTAGGATGTTGTCTCCAGATCTGAACACTGAATGATTAAGACTGTTTTGTTTTTTATGAATGATTTTCTAGATGTTTAGAAGTAGTTTAGAGTGTTTAGAATCAATAGGGATTGAAGGAACACTTTAACGGAAGTCAGACGGGTTAAGCTGAAGACAGGATGGGACAGGCGACCCACTGAGTGGCGCTGGGCGCCAGCCCCTAAACTATTGAAAGGTAGTTGGGGCGCACTGGCTGGCGTAGGGCGTCAGGCCCCAAACTACAGAACACAAGTGGGGTGCACTGAGTGGCGCGACGCCCCATGCCCAGATTTTCCGACAAATTTTCTTACTCGTTTTCTAACCTCAATTTACCTAGAATCGAATGATTTCTTCCCAACTCACTTAGATTCGAATACCCAACATTAGTATACGATAATCCACTCAAAACTACACCCAAAACACTAAAACTCATCTCAAGAACTCATCAACAACCCCATAAATCAAGATTTCGAATGAACTTCAAGAAAAACTCATCAATAACTCAATTTCTTCGATTTCAAGAACGAAATTGTACTGAAAATAACATGATTGGCGTGTGGGTGAACAAATCCAACATTATGAGGACTCACATACCTCTTAGGGATCAAACCTTTGACGAAACAACCTTCGAATTGCAAGAAACTTGAAGAACGCCTTGATTTTTCTCCTTTTCTCTCCTCTTCTTGAACTCCTCTCAAAACCTTAGCGTAAATTAGGATTTGTAAAACTGAACCAAATCAGTTTAGACCCCTAAGTATTACCAAAATTTGCTTAAATCTGAAAGGGTAAGGAAAAGACCAAAATACCCCTCTTAAATCCGGGTAACTTCCCTTAATTGGAAAGATATATTTTCAAATGATCATATATCCCTCATCCGAACTAAAAAATTAGCAAACTCCATGGCGTTGGAAAGGGGATTCCAAGACCTTTCATTTGATATCTTGTGGGCCACCTAACTCGTCATGTACTGAAAGTTATGGCTGTTTGAAGTTGACCCAAAACTCATACTTAGCATATCTTGCCAAAATTTTCAATTTGACTCTTTTCAAATTAATTCTTTCTATATTTAGCTCTTTCTAGGGCGGGATATTACAATACTTGCCCAAACTTAAACTGAGTTGCGAGGAACTGAATGAGGAACTAAAGATGTGCCTTAGTAACTTGAAAATGAAGAGCTCAAGAGGAATTGAAAATCTTTAACCTAAAGTCAATAATTTGCAACTTTTTATATAAATTAGTTGAGTTAGGCTTTGCTTATCCTAAACGAGTATATATATATATATATATAATTAAATTAAAATTTAGAAAATGAGAAACCAAATCAAACCATTTATAGTCGGGTTGGTTTGATCTTGAGTTGTTTTTAGTTAATACCAAATCAAACAATTTATAGTCAGGGTTTTTAAAATACCAAATCAAATCGAAACAATTCACTAGTCGGGTTTTTTTGGTTAGACTCGATTTGTTGATTTGGTGCGTTTCGCAGTTTGATTCTATTAATCCCTACATATATGTGTGTGCTTAATTCCTTGAAAAGTTCTCACATTTAAACAAAAAATCCCTCAAATTAGAGATATCAACTCCTCGTAATATATCCAAATTTTCAAAATATCACCCATTAATTTTAGCAACAATTTCATGAATCCATAATTTGAACTTAACCTTCGAAGCTGTCTCCATGGTTTACAATGAAATTTCGTAAATCAACTCGAGCTATGATAGCTTCGAATTATAATTTTATTAAATTATAGTTATATACTCCCTCTGTTTAAAAAAGAATAGCTTCATTTCTTTTTTATTCTGTTTAAAAAAGAATGACCCCTTTTCTTTTTTGGTAATACTTTAATTTCAACTTTCTACATGACATGTTTAAGGCTACACAATTAAATGACATTTTGGTACATTTAACGTAACTTTAATTTAGAATCACAAGATTAAAAAGTTTTCTTTCTTTTTTTAAACTCCGTTCCAAGTCAAGCTAAGACATTCTTTTTTAAATGGAGGGAGTATATTTTGCTTTACTATGTAATTTTTTTCTTAAATAAATACCAAACTAAGTTAAAAATGATGAATGTGGTGAAAGAAAATTGAGACCCAAAAAAAAAAAAAAAAAAACGAAGGAAATACGAGCAACCATTGAAAATGAGGCAGAAGATGTTAATGATGAGGCTTCCGACGGTTATTTGGACATTGTTGTGACGTTTGGCTCCTTTGCTTTAAATATCCTTCATTTCCCCCCCGGCATATGCTTTCCGAATCTCCCCTTATCCCCTCTCGCTTTTCCCTTACAAATTCTCACTCCAAATTCAAATCTCCCTTGAACTGCTTACTCTCTATCCCTCTCCAATGGCGTCCTCGACGCCAGTGCTTCAGCAGCACAACAACCTTCTTTTCACTTTCACCTCAAAATATACAAATTCACTTTTCTTCTTCAACTCTTATAGAAACTCTTCTCTTAATTATGTAACGAAGCCTCTACCCTCTACATCTTCCACTTCTCTGTTTTCATCACCATTTCAATACTCGCGTCCTTTAGTTCGACTCACGCGCGTTACCACCGCGCCTGTAGAGTACGTGCCACCAGCACCTGACTTTGATTTTCACAAAGAAATCGCCAGGTTAAAAGATTTGAAATCGAAGCTTGATAATTGTACTAATTTGAAGGACAGAATCAGAGTGATTGACTCTGATAGTCGTGTAAATTCCTTTTTTTATTCGCATAAGAATTCGTTTTCTAGGGTTTTGGACACTTTGCATTTGGATAAGTATGAAGTGTTTTTGCTTAAATGCGTGGTTGCTGCCGGGCAACAGCATGTTTTTGGTGATGTTTGTACAGAGTTTGACGCCACAAGAAGTTCACTGAAGAGTGCTTTTTATGCTTTGGCGGAGATGATTGACAATTGGGATGTAAATGAGGGTATTGGTCGCCATGGTGTTAATGGTTATGGCCTTGGAATTGAAGAGCTTGAGGCATTGAGGTCAATGTTGAAAATTATTGCAGAGGTCGAGCGGTTTTATGATTGCATTGGAGGAATAATAGGGTTAGTTCTCTATGTTTTGCTCTCATTGGACTTAATTTCTTCTGTTACTTATTAATTTCAACAAGCTGAACCTTGGACGCTGACATACAAGTTTGTAACCAGACTTTTGAGATCCTTCACTAGAGTATAATAGGTGAGTGCCTGAACAGTGACAGTAAGTACAATGAAAGGAGATAACAAGTTTGCATTTTCCTAGTGAGTAAGGGCGTTATAAACTAAAATTTGAAGCTCGTAAATAAACAAGTTAAGTTACTTCCTTAATGAAGTGGTGGAGAACCATGGGGTCTCTACTTCAAATCCCAGCAGAGGAAAAAAAAACTAGGTTATTTCTTCCATTCTACCTGAATCTTGGTGGATCACGTACCTTTGTGCTGGTGGGGGTAGACGTGCAAGCCAGGATTTTCAATAAGGGGGTTCAAAATTCGAAGGAGTAAACATACGAACTAGTCTAAGGGGGTTCGCCATCTATTATATATATCTAAAAAATAATTTTAACCATGTATATATAGTAATATTTTCCGCCGAAGGGGGGTCGGATGATCCCCCTAAAGACATGCTGGCTCCACCCCTGCGTGCAAGCTGACCCGGACACCACCATCATTTAAGAATTTAAAACCTTACTATCTATAATTATGCAACTGCGAAGATAGTACTTATTATTAATGAGCATATGGAAAGCACTCAAACTTGCCTAATACTTTTGCAGAGTTTGATGTAATATAATTAAAATGGTTGCTGTCAATTCAGTTTTTCGAAGTGCTTAAATAATATAATGGAAGAACACCAAGTGTTCAAAAGTAAATTCCTTTTACTAGGTGGTTCAGTTACTGATTTTTGTGGACAAACTTGAGATAACACCAAGTGTTCAAAAGTAAATTCCTTTTCTAGGTGGTTCAGTTACTGATTTTTGTGGACAAATTTGAGATAGCATAAATTGTATAAGGCTACTTAAGTACCTACAACTTTCTGGAGCGCAAAGAGTTTAGTGTTTATTTTTAAAAGTAAATGTTAGTTTCCTTATGCTATATTCGCTTCATCTCATTTAATATGTGCTGAGCTGTCATACTCTGATATGTCTACTTAAGTACCTCCAACTTTTTGGATATGCAGAGTTGAGTGTTTCTTTTACCCGTAAATGTTAGTTTCCTTATGCTATATCCCCTTCATTTCATCTAATACTTGCTGAGCCTTCATACTCTGATATTTTTCGCCAAATGTATTCAACTTTAAAAGTTCTCCTTTAAGCTTTGTACACGAGGATCTTTAGAAAATCATAAAAAATGATTTTCTTTTATTTTGTTTCAAAAATAATTTGTTATCAAACCTTCCCATCATTGATCTATTTATTGATATGTCCAGAGCTTTTCAAGCCACTCATGCTAATGAAATACAAAGTTCTTGCTGCAGGTATCAAATCATGGTCCTTGAGCTTCTTGCTCAGTCAACTTTTGAACGACCGTGTCTGTTCCACAACTCAAATAGTTCTCTCAAGCGTGACATAACAGAAATTCATCCTCCAAATGTGCTTGATCTTTCTCATGATTTAGAATATGCATCTCAAGCAGCTATATGGGGAATCGAAGTTAGTCAATGCTATACTTTATAGATGTCAATGCATGTAAGCTGGTATTGATCTACTCACTGTTTAACTCTTTTGAAGGGTTTGCCAAACATGGGTGAAATATATCCTCTTGGTGGCTCGGCAGACAGGCTGGGTTTGGTTGACTCAAACTCAGGTGAATGTCTTCCAGCTGCAATGCTTCCATACTGTGGGCGTACTCTATTAGAAGGTCTTATAAGAGATCTTCAGGTAATCGAAATATCCTTATCAAGTGATTTGTTTCTGCATTCATAGTGTTCTAAACCAAATCACAACAGAGAAGATGATATCCTTTAACTACTGTAAGGCTAGGGAGTACCTGTATTTCAAGTTATACGGAAAACAATGCATCACTCCAGTTGCAATCATGACAAGTGCAGCAAAAAGCAATCATGAGCGTGTCACCACACTCTGTGAGGAACTCCGCTGGTTCGGAAGGGGAAGATCAAAGTTTAAACTTTTCGAGCAGGTAAAAATTTGAATGCTTTCCGTTCCTATGACTCTATGATTTGATGTGTGTTCTTATATATATTACATAATCTGTTCATTTGGTGATTTAACTTGTCAATTGCTAGCCTCTTGTTCCAGCTGTTAGTGCAGAAGATGGGCAGTGGTTGGCTGGTAGACCATTCAAACCTGTATGCAAGCCAGGTGGTCATGGGGTGATCTGGAAACTTGCTTATAATGAAGGTGTTTTCCAGTGGTTTCATGATCATGGAAGACGAGGTGCAACCGTGCGACAAGTCAGGTTAACTTCAAATTTTTAACTGTGTTTTAAAATAATTACTAATTAGAATAAAAAGAGAAATTGTGGTATAATCTATGTCTTGAATATGGTTGACATTCTTGACTATGCAGTAATGTTGTGGCAGCGACAGATGTGACTCTTTTGGCTTTAGCTGGAATTGGTTTGCGTCAAGGAAAGGTACGGAATTATACCATGTCAGTTATTTTAAAAAACCATGCAGTCTGGGCAGTAGATAATTAGAGAATTGGATTTGACTGCAATCTATTCTTGATATTCCTGGATCACCCAATTTCGACAGTCGGGAGGAGATCAAATAGGACTTGCTGATTAGGCAAATATGAATCCATTTAGTTCATGATATTAGTGCCTCCCTCACCCTGGGAGAAATCAATATTCTTAAATATTGGATTAGCAGGAACAGTTTTTGGAACACAAGATATGTTTATTAAGTAACTTGCTCTGCTTGGAGAAGCCAGGACAAGAGTATATTTTGGCCTAGCCATGTTGACCTTATGCCTTATTTCTTTCTTGCTCTAGACTGGAATCTTACTGTTATTTACTTATTATATTTGTGGTCATATCCAAAATTTCCAGAAACTGGGCTTTGCTTCGTGTAAGCGAAATGCTGGTGCTACTGAAGGCATAAATGTTCTTATTGAGAAGAAGAATCTTGAGGGGAAATGGACTTGTGGTATATCCTGCATAGAATATACCGAGTTTGACAAGTTTGGGATGACAGATAATCCCCTTTCTTCTTACAGGTACTCTATGTCATTTCTTATTCAAATTCGAATGATTCCTTTAATTGGATCCTTTGGTCAGCTTATCGTCCATTCACGAGTTTTAAAATGATGACATCAAAAAATGTATCAAAACGAGTTTCTGCTTGTGACAGTAGCTTTAGCATTCTGAATGACCTTGTATGTAGTCTCTTGAGAGTACCAGCTGACACTAGGAATTTCCTACTACAAATTGATGCTGTCATTTGTAGTTTCCGGAATCAACTTTTCTAAATAGCTTTTAATTGTTGATGCTATAAATTTCCCTGAACCTGACATTATGGTCCATGATCTGAGGTTGGTGATGCATGTACATAATAAGAATGAGGACCTTTTGGCAATCAAGTAGAGTCAAACAGAATCCAATTCTGATGCAAAAATTCAAATTAAGGTGTGCCTAAAAATTACCTTTGCTCTCAGTTGCTTTTCTGGAAGTGTAGAAACTAATTTTATGTTGATGATATTAAACTTGAGAATTTATTACTGCATCAAGACTCTTATTGCATGTGTGGAGGACTTGTCACTATGGTAGTTCATTCTCTTGATGTCCATTGGGTTGATTCTAGGGCACCTGTGGTGCATAAGAGTGAAGACTCAGAACACCTTTCGTCTGTCTAGATCTCTTCCTTTTGGATTAACCTTTCCAACCTTCCATTCCAGTGTTGTTGCCTCACTTCTTAGTTGATGCTTACATGATATTCCCTCCATTTCAATTTATGTGGCAGTGTTTGATTGGACAAGGAGTTTAAAAAAGACTTGCTTGTAGGTTATCTAAAAAAGACTTGCTTGTAGTTTTAAACATGCCATTAGATTTTTGTGACTGCAAAAGCATGCCATTAAGGGTAAAATGCGAAGTGTAAAGTTGAAATGTTTCCAATAATAAAAGGTGCCATTCTTATTTGAACGCACTATTTCTTGTATAAGGTGTAAAGCTGGCCTCTTTGTTTGTAACTATAAGCACAGTTTTATCATTACTTTTTCATCCTTCTGTCCAATTATCCATGGTCATGATGATCTTATTATAATTACTCTTAACACTGTAGAAAATTCTTATTCCGTATCTTCGTCCTTTGTTAAGTGTACAGGACGAATTTCCTGCCAATACAAACATTCTATATGTTGATTTGCCCTCTGCTGAGCTTGTTGCTTCAAGTAATGATGAGACTAGTTTGCCTGGAATGGTGCTTAATGTGAAAAAGGAAATCACATTTGTGGACCAGTTCGGAAGCAAGCATAGGTAAGATATACATCTTCTGGGTGTGTAAGCTACTCTAAAGGCCTCTTTGTCTTTCTTGATTGGGACATGTGCTGATTGTCAAATTTATTGCTGATAGATTCCATGAATACAAAAAATGCATTGAACACCAGAGATGAAAGTATCTTGGTCTGTTATAACTTCCAGCTCACCTGCATTCTGTTTTTCACTTAGAATATATTGACCATAAAGATTAAAAATGCTTCCTGCATGAAATAATTCCAGCTCACCCACATTCTTTACTTTCTTAAACTCCGTGCCAAATCAAAACAAATTGAAACGAAGGAGTAATTTCTATTCTTTTACACCTAGCACAATATCTATTTTCTCTTCCCATTAATTTTGCAATACCTTGGTCAGAATTTTGTACAATTCCTATGTAAAAATACGGCACTTTAAGCGATCAATATTTTAATGAAAATTGGAAGACGTAAGGATTCTAGTTATCCTCACAATAAAACTAGTGTCAGTAGCATGTTACACTATATTAAAAAAAATAGTTACTTGCGAAATATCTGAGGGAAAAGTTGGTATATTGAATTTAGTTTGACTAATAACTTTGACGTATGCTCCTTATGATTTACTGGACTAGCACCATGTTCTGAACTGCTGGACTTCAAAAAGACGATTGTGTCACATATATAACCCTTCCTATAGTTTATTCTTGATGGGACATCACATGTGCCTTGGGTATAAATCTGCTGTGAAAAAAAGGTTTGTCTCTGGTAGTTTCCAGTTGGTTCGTGCCACCACTTCCTTTTGAAAGAATAGGGAGTTGTAAAGTCTCTATGTAGTTCTCTAGTAATGTAATAATAGTAATTCTCTTCTGCAACATCAGTTTGCTCTCATGAATATATATAGCTTCTCTAGTAAACTTTAAATTGTTATAGTGCCGTGTCAAATCATTATCTTTTTGTTTGACGTTTTAGGATCAAGACAAACTGCCATCACTGTCACTCTTTCCAAAAAATGAAAATTGAAGCATAGCTCAAAAAACAATCAAGAATTTTGAGGATGACTAGAAGTTATTTAAAAGTTTAGTCATCAACTTCAAAAACACTCTAAAAACTGGTAATTTTGAACTGAAAAGAAAATTTGAAATGACTGCACTGTTTAAAGCACTCAAGGAAAAGGCTGAAATGGGTCCTCAAGATACATTGCCTAATCTATGGCCGACTATCAGTTGTATAGTGGTTCTATCCATGGATCCATGGTTCCGAAAGAAGTATCTACTTAGCTTTCTTTCTTGGATGTACTTACCTTTTTTAACTTGACTATGTGAAGTTTTTATCCTTGCGTTTGGAAGTTTTCCCATTGTATTATCAATTGTTTCCTGCAGTAGCTTCGTATTTGACCGAGTTCTCAGTTCATTAACAATAATTCAGATATGCTAATTCTTTACTGATACCAAGCATTTTACTTTCTATTCCAGTGTCCGAGGTGGCCGTCTTGAATGCACAATGCAAAACCTAGCTGACAACTTTTTCAATACATGCTCATCTCAATGTTATGATGGTGTCGAAGGTCTAACACAGCTATTTTGAGTGAAGTTTACTTTATCATTTATCATAAACCTGGCTTGATGCAGTTTTTAATGAACTAATGTTGCTTATATTGCAGATGAACTAGATACTTTTATTGTATACAATGAAAGAAAGAAGGTGACATCATCTGCCAAGAAGAAACGTAGACAGGGTGACATGTCGCTTCACCAGGTTCTACATAATTTAGTAGCTTCTTTGAGTAATCCGGAACATGCAGCATGTTTTCCCTGATAAACAAATTCTTGACCTAAAACAATAAACAACAGCGTCCCTTTTCTAACAGTTTAAGTTTTGTTTTACCACAATTGAAATGTGATATAAACTGTAAGCTTGTAGATGTAATGATCAAACAGTCTAACAATGTAGAGCAGGCAGAGGTCATCAGTTTAAGTTTGCGGCCATGCAATAAATAGGCTGACAAAATTAACAGAACACGAATATGCCATATCTGCAATCTCTTTCAAGACAACACTATTGCGCTGAATATTTTCAGGCAAAGATTGCATGTGTTGTACTCTATTAAATGCTTGACTACTAACTTGTTAATTGTTGATAATTGATATTATCAACATCCCTTTTTGTTGTTCATTTTGGGTTTCAAATGATTAAGATTGTTTATGCCCGTTTGAACAATATTTGGTTTAAGCTGAAAAAACTGAGTATTTGTAGTTGATTACAAAGACTGTTTGGAAGTTTGATTTGTAAAAATATCTATGTCAAAACGTCAACTTAAAATATTTGATTCACTCAATGTGTATAAAATAGTTTTTCTTTTAGTGAAGTAACAAATAATTATGGACACTCCAAAGAAGAAATGTTCAAATCAAAGGAAATGAGGCTGAAAATAATTAACTCTATCAATTATATGAGGTTATTTGCAGCTGAGGGAAAAGAAAATAATGGATTTACATTTCTGGTAATGAGAGTCAAATCCCAAAGTCTAACATCACAGTTTTGGTGAATCTGTAATTTAATGGCTGTGTTTACTTTTTCAGAAATTAGATGAGATCAGAAGTACTACTATAACTCATTGGAATCGAAATTGTTCTTTGCAGACTCCAGATGGATCGCTATTGGATATAATGCGTAATGCCTATGATATTCTTTCTCACTGTGAGATCAAACTTCCAAAGGTATATTCTTGGGCTAAACTTTCGGCATTTGTGTCCATACCTCTTGGAGTACTATTATCTAGTTACTTGAACTTGGTTAGTGTGTGACTATTAGTGAGCAATTTATTCCAGTCTGATTCCTCAGAGCACCTGTTTCTTCTGAAGTTAGTACACTTCTTTATACTCTTTTTATATATATCTACAGATTGAAGGTAATGAAAAGTATGTTGACTCTGGGCCTCCATTTCTAATTCTTCTCCATCCTGCTCTAGGCCCCCTTTGGGAAGTAACCAGACAGAAGGTAATCCAGCAATTGCCTTTCTATTACAGTGTTTCATTGACTTGCATTGTTTTAATTTACTTCAGTTCTCCCTCATATCTGGAATTTTTCCCTGGAACCTCCAGAGCATAGAGCTGTGACTATGATTTGAAAATTGGCCTTGAAAAATGATATCTAGACCTTATTTATCATTGGACATACTACTGTTTCTTCCCTGGCCATCATCTACCTTCGTCAAAATGCTAGTAGCATAATTAATCAATTTACATTATTCCAGTCTGGTATGCTTTACTAGCCTGAAAGTTGTAACCTTTTCTTTTGCTTTGTCTCTCTTAGTTCCATCGAGGTTCTATCTCTAGGGGTTCAGAGTTGCAAATAGAGGTTGCTGAATTCTTGTGGAGAGATGTGCAGGTTAGGATTCTTGGTTCCCCCGGCAGGTCATACTTTTCTGCTCGTTATGACCAATTTGCTTGGCTTTGTTTTACAGCTTGATGGGAGTTTGATCATTTTAGCTGAGAATGTTCTAGGTTCTCCAAGGATTGATGAAAATGGTGAAACCGTTCTTCATTATGGAAAAAGGTAATGAAGTCCACCTGGTTGTTTGATTCTTGAATTTACTAGTTTGGAAGATGTACATTTAATGATAAAATCCTTTATGTAGGTGTGGGAGATGTAAGCTGGAGAATGTCAAGATATTGAATGATGGAATTGATTGGAATGCAAGAGAAAATTTATACTGGAAGCACGATGTGCAGCGGTTTGAGGCAGTAAAGGTGATACTTCATGGAAATGCAGAATTTGAAGCAGTGGATGTTATATTGCAGGTTTGCTTGACTTTAGATTATATGATTAGCACTTGAACATGCAAAAATGTAGTTGTGAATTCTTGTTGTACTTTGGGAGTTACGTTACCACCAACTTATGCAAATATGACTCTGTTAAGTTGTATGTTATAGTTTTCTGTCCCAGATTACCCTTGGAAGAGGGAGGGTTTGTTGAAAGTAAATAAAAAAGCTAAAGGGCAAGATAATATCACTTATGCTGATGATTAACTTTGATCATGCTACCATGATTTGTTTTTTCTGTTAAAAGGAACTTGAACTATATGGCTTACATGACTCATTATTCATGAATCCTGCCCTATTGAAAATCCTGTTACTGTGCTTTTTTGTTTTATTTTATCAGATGCTGAAATGTTCCTTATCTTTTTTTTTCTGAATGCAGGGTAATCATGTTTTTGAAGTTCCAGATGGTTACAAAATGAAGATAACAACTGGAGATTCAGGTTTCTAGAACATTTGATCTAATATATGCTTGTTTTACTCTTTCATTATTTTGTTAGATACATTTTGCAGAGGCATTTCATATTTATTAATGGTGGCATTAAACTTTGTCATGCTATTGTACAAAAATCACTTTAATAACTAACCATGTTTAACCAATTTTCTACTTTATCACTTTTTAAATAATCAAAAACCGGTTTTGATAAACCAAACCAAACCAGCCTTTTAATACAGGTTTTAGGTATTGCGCTTCTGGACACTTAAAAGTAATTTGGACATACTATTGTCAATAGAGTTATTCTTTGCATCTTTTCGCATAAGCATCTTAGTGAGGTATTTGTTAGACTATTAGAAAAGATGTTGCACTGGTGAAAGCTGACAAGAGTATGTATGAACCTGCATTTATTACCGAAAGGTCTTGTAGAACCCAGGTACGTGTACCAAACTTTACTAACATAGTAGTAGTAATTACATTGTATATACAGATATTAGTATACATACATTCTCAAGTACAAAAATATGGGGTAAATAAAGGTCATCCTGGAAGTGTATGTGTACCTAGGTTCTATAAGGCCTGAAATCTGTAATAGATGCAAGCACATGTGGGGTAAATAAAGGTAAGTCTTGAGAGGGTTTGAGAAAGACACCTTGAATAAATGCAAGTTTCCTGGGGCCGTATGCTTCAGTTGGAAAATGATCTTAGTGATATATATTTAGTCCACTTCCCAGAAAACCTTCTGACTTCCAATTGGGTGTGGGATTCCCATCTATAGAGAAGTTGGAAACATGATCTGTTCTTGGGTGCATTCAATGTTTAAATGTTAATGATAAAAAAATCTTTTCTTTCTTATATAATCCTTCCGTTCACACATTTTTGTGTACGTACCTGTATATATGTAATTACTGCTACTGTGTTGGTAAAGTTTGATACCGACTGGCTTAAGTTTAGTGTCCATTTTTTTCGGTTGAAAATACTGAGTTTTATTTACTAATTGTGTTCCTGTTGTTCAGGGTTAGCTGTTGAACTTAAACCTATTGAGAATAAGTTGATGGAGTCTGGAAGCTGGTTTTGGAACTACAAGATAATGGGCAACCATGTTCAGTTGGAATTGATGGTGTTATAGGAGGATTGACAGATACCTACCCACTTTTGTGAATCATGGTTCACAACTGGGGCTTGTAACTGGTTCAGGCTTGGTTGAACAAAAGTTGAACCACTCGACTCTGCATCAGTTTTGTGATAATGAGTCTTAATGCCATATAATAACAAAGTGATTGAGGCTGTCTGTAATTTAGTTGTAAATCATGTGCAAGCACAATTTTACAACTCTCAATACCACAGTTGTATATTTTCTTTCCTTTTTTCCCCTGTATAAATGTGAATAATTGAGTTCCACTCCAGGTTTCCTGGTCATTGTTGTATACTTCTTGATTTCTGTAACAAGATTGATTCTATGAAAGATATATGCTCGTGGATCTATGTTTACTTTTATGTTTCTAGGTTGATGGGAGTTGGGAATAACCTCTTCTCTTTGGACTGAAGTTGCAGTGCTATCTTTCGAGGAAAAAGAGAGCAAGGCAACTAAAATATGAAGAAATTGCAGATATTTCTTTCCACGGCAAAGGTCTAATTAGTGTGTGAAATTTGAACAATGCATTGTCATAGATTATGTTGGCCAGAGACGAAGCTGTTTCTATCGGGAGTCGAAGTTGGAGAGAAGCATTTTACTCGCTATTCTTATCATGATTGCCTTTCTGGTTACTAATGCTAAAGCAATTATATTTAGAACTTTTGATCAAAAGTTCTATTGTCTAATCTCCATTTGAATATTCTCATCTTACTATCGTTTGCACTTTGGCAGTGCTGAATATGCTTTCTGATCTGACAAACTCAGGGTCAATATATGGTGAAAAATTTCCCGCCCCCCCTTGATTTTCTCTTTTTTTATTTATTTATAGTCATATCAGAAGGTTTTTGATGGAGCAAAAGCTGAAACTATATACTGACTCGTAATAATTTGCATTTCAATGTTGCTTTAATGAAGAATGGTTTTACAACTTGATTGGATGTTATCAGGTTGAAGGTGAATGGATAAAGGTTGAATAACAATAAACTAAGGTGAAAAGTATTTTCATCTAACAGTGTATTCATTTCTCTGATCTGTCAGGCTTACTGAGATTGAAAGCAGCATCTATTAAGTAGTCTTAGGAGAGCATCAGCCTTTCTTCGAGCTCTCAGAGAGCCATCAGCAGCCAAGCTCTGGAGAGAAGGAATACTTCTTGGATTCATCAATAATCTTCCCGCTATCTCCTCTCCACTATCCTTGCAGAGTCCTAGCAGAAGTGTTATCGAATGATCCTTCCCTTTTGAAGATCCAAATCTCAATAGATCAACAAGAAGAGGCACCAAGATCCTACTCTTTCTTAATGCTTGTAGCCCTTCGTTGCAGCCCAAGACGAGGGCAAGAACCGCCAAGGAATCATCAGTTATACCAGCCTTGTCGTCCATGAGAAGATCAATGAGTAGGGGAACAGCTCCTGCAAGCACTATACTTTGCCTATTGGCATCATAGACCGCAAGATTAAAGAGTGCTATAGCGGCATCCCTTTTCCCTGCTGTAGTTCCGTCTTTTAGAAGTCCAACCAAAGCTGGAATGGCTTTGGTACGTGCCCCAATGATTACCTTGTATTCGTCTATTACAGACAAGCTGAAGATTGCTGCTGCTGCATTTCCTCTTGCTTCCATTGTTTTCCCAGATTGGAGAACTCCAATTAAGCTGTCGATAGCACCAGCAGACATAATCAGGATCTTGTTATTCTCATGTATTGAGAGGTTGAGTAAGGCTGTGACTGCATTCTCCTGGATTCTTGGATCGCGGGAACCTAGCAGAGTCATCAGAAATGGAATAGCTCCAGACTCAGCTATGATCCTGCGATTGTCCATGCCAGATTTCGCAAGCAATCTTAGCTCATATGCTGCCTGTCTCTGTATATCTGGAGACCCTGTTGCCAGTTTCCCAACTAAAAACTCTGCTGTCATTTTGACAGCATCCGTGGAAGCTTTAGTAGCAGAAATGTAGTCAACCGCCTTGTCATATTTCTTAATCTTACTACTGCTACTCTCTGAATCTGAAGGAGTTGATTTGAATTCTGTTATTGGGATGTTGTTGTCTTCGCACCATTGTTGTATTAGACTTTTCAGTGCATAGTTGGGAATTAGAGCCATATGTATGAGCCTCTGCCCACTTTTTGGACATGTGTGGTGCCCTGAATTTATCCACTGAGCGATTGAATTTCGATCATAAGTATGCCCTGATGCTACTATCACGGGATCCCTTATCAAGTCAAGTGAAATTGGGCAGCGTAATTCATCAGGGATGTCGGAAACCAGTGAATAACACGATGAGGGTTGATCAGGAAGAACATTTATCGATACGGTCTGCTTCAAATTTTGCTTATTCATAAGGTGTTCTTCTTCCAAAATTGCAGTTTTTGACAAGGAGACCAAGGATATTAGGCTGTTGATATTCGAGACAGCGATAAGACCACCCGTGCCTGCCTGTTTCTCAGCTTGTGTCTCTAATTTTGAGATCTCTTCCTCATAGTCCAATGAGGTTGTCAAACCAATGCTATTGAAACTCTGTTTCACTCTCTCAAAGTCAATGAGGCCTTTGTTCTTGCTTTTCCTATCACAGTTAGTAGCCATCAACTGCAGAATCTCTTCCCTTTTCTGAATGTCTCGGGGATCAATGAACAAATCAGCCCTTTTCGCCTGCTTGTGAAGTAGCTCCACTTGCTCCTTGGTGTCAACAGTCACATTAAGCAACCTCAGAGGTAAAATATCAAGTGCGTTGTCCATCTCCTTGATGAGTGCATGAAATTGGTTGGAAATCAATTCTGTTTGCATGAGGTTCCACAAAGAGCTTCCCTCTTTGCAAATTTCAATAAGCAGCTTTACCTTTTGTATGACACATGAAAGTTCAGCCAAGCAGAGGATGGAAGATGGTGGAAGTCGTGCAGCGGATGATGTTTCTTGAATTTCTTCAAACAATGAAGTAAGAATCTTTATCCTTCTTACCATACTTGAAATGTTTTTCATCTGTACAAATGGAAGCTTTTCCATTGAAAATACTTCGTTAGAGATGTGAATAAGTGCTTCCAGCAAATTCCCAGTTGGGGGATATACTGAGGAGACTATGAGTTCATTCATGCTTGTACGCGTTGCTATTTCATGACTAGGTAATATTTAAGTTGTTAGTTAAAGAAACTTTCTCTATATTCTGCCAAGGTTCATGACTTTTTCTACTTGTAATCTTCTGTAGGTAATAAATAGTTAGATGGCTAGTTGAAGGGGAAAGCAAAAGTCTTAAATTGCTGCCATTTGGAGGACATTTCTAGGCTGCAAACTTTATTAATTCCTATGGCTAATTTTATATTCCATAATATGTAAATGTCAAATGAAATAGAGGGACCTGTTAAATGCTTTCGTCTGCTGGTAGCCTAACTAACTTATTCAAACATCCCTGGGATTTATTTTTTTCCATGGAGTATTGTCCTTTTCTAGCTGCTAAAACTAGATTTTTTGCTTCCAGTCTAACGACTCTTCTGGTCATTTTGTGGAATTTATCTATTTTTTCTATGGGTGATTTATGATTAGCGGGGATGAGTACCATGATTTTCGAGGCAATCAAATGAGTTTCAAAAAAGATAATTTATATTGAGAGTTTATGTAAGATATGCATAGTGGGTGTTTATATTTTGGCATTTCATTTTTTTTTTTGTTGATACGTTCAAGGACGAATGTTATTTTAAGTATCTTTAGTTTTAAAAGGGGCATTATTTTGTATTTAATCAGGATGAAAGGGGAAAAGAAAAGAAGTTTTAGGGGTCGTTTGGTGTTAAAGATAGAGCTGGGAACCTAAATAAGTCACAAAAACATAAAAGTGACCAAAATAAGCCACTACTTTAGTAAGTAACTAAAATAGGCTTAGTGGAAGAAAAAATTCCACTTTATCTAATATTCTAAACGTTTTACGTTAGTCTCATAACGTCTATATTTTAATATATAACGAAACTATTTCCTACACTTTATAAAATGGAACTATTTCTTACACTTTATAAAGTGTAATTTTTTCTTACACTTTGTAAAGTGGAACTTTTTCTTACACTTTATAAAGTGGAAGAAAATCTTACACTTTACAAAGTGGAAGAAATAATTCCACTTTACAAAGAGGAATATTTTCACGTTTTTATGTCTTTTGCAGTGTTTGTCATACAATTAAATTGATTTGACATATCATAAAAACGGAAAAAATTATTACACTATGTATTTTTATTTTTTTATTCTGAAAAATCCTCCAATCTCTATTTAAGGAGGACGTTCAAACATTAACTGATAGCACCTACGACATAAAGTCTTCTATATTTGTTCATTTCAATCTCAAAAAAAGAAATGTCTTTTAAACCAAAAGTTAGAGTTTCGATTTATTGGGATGGCGAAATTATACATGATGGAAATACCGTTTATTATAATTGTCCTCCCAAACACAATGCTAAATATTCAATTAATGTCCGATATCATAAATTTCTTTCATCAATTTATAAAAGAATGGGTATAAACAATACTATTTATAATTTGATTATAGTCGGAAAATACCCTACTTCATTTTTATCACAAGGACAAGTAAATTTTGGAGAGTGGATTATCTATAATGACGAATCGTTGACCGACTTTTTGAGGGTTCCAGATGACTACATAGTGAAATCAAGTTAACAATACTTGAAATCTATGTTAGGAAGGAGCCTAAGACTAGTCAACAACGTTCTCCTTTATCGGTCGATGTTCATCCCCGATTAGAAAATCATAATAGCGTTGATGGATTTCCGATAACCCAATCTACTGATTTTCCTAACATGACTCATTATCAAAATATTCTTATCGGTCAATATGATTTTGATTTGAACGAAACTATCAATGAAAGTGATTGGTAATGCTCAATAACTATATTTCGATTATTATTTGTTGATTTTGTCAATTATTTATTAATTTATATGATTTATTATTATTATTATTATATATTTTGTAGCGGTTTACCTCAGCAAGATAGGAATATTGCTCCAAGTTATGGACTAGATAATTATTTTGGTCAGTCCTCACACTTTGAAATGACGGAAAATGTTGGGACATCCTCAAATTTTCATGTCTCGCCTACTTTTGATGCAGATGATTATCGGTATGTCCAACACTTGATTTTTTATTTAAGTAAGTTAATTGCATGAGATAAATATTTATACTTTTTTTACATATATAGGAAAAATATCACACAAGATGTGCCCATTGATCCTGTGAATATCGATGATCGTGACCTTCCAAATTACGGCTCACTTTCAGCTAGTGATAGTGATGATTTGCCTAATGCCGAGGAATCAGGAGATAATGTTCCATTTGAGGCATCATCTAGTGATGATGATTTTTTAATGCCCAATCGGTCGCCAAGACCAATGTCCATGAGTCCGTTTCGCAATCATGAAATTCCTTAACTTGATCATCTCCCAAAAGGTTCAAATATCTTTGGCGATACACATGATGAATACTCATCACAATGTACGTGGCGTGAACCGAAAGATTTCATGAATGGTATTATTTATATTGAAAAAGGCATGTTATTCAATTCAAAGAAGCTGTTGCAAAGAGAAGTTAAGCTTCTACATTTAAATATAGCGAGGGAGTACTTTGTTATTAAATCGACAAAGAAATCATGACGACTTGTTTGCAGGCGTGTAGAACAAGGATGTCAATTTAGGCTAACTTCTTTTAATGAAAAACATACTAACATGTGGAAAGTTGGAAGATACATTAAAGAACATACATGTGATATGGGTACGTGCCGCGATGGACATTTCAATTTGGATGTTGAGATGATTGCTAATGTCCTTCGTGTTGATATAGAAAAAATGCCAAGGTACTATTTTATCCTTAGATGATTTTTCTTTAATAAGAAAATATTCATTTTTTATTTGATAATTAATATTATTTTTACTTTTCAAGTTTCCCATCAAAGACTGTCAAACAGCCGTTCTTAAAGCATATGGCATTTCGATAAGCAGAAGAAAAGCCTATCTTGATCACAAGCGTGCTTTTGAAAAAGTCTATGGTACTTGGGAGGGTTCTTTTGCCGAGTTGCCGAGGTTCATGGAAGCTCTGAAACACTTCAATCTCGAAACAATAGTTGAATGGAAAACAAAGCGGCGTGTCGATGTTATTGAAGATGTATTCAACTATGTGTTTTGGACTTTTAAACCATACATTGATGGGTTTGTATTTTGTCGTCATGTTATATCGATTGACGGAACACATGTCTATGGAAAATATGATATCAAGTTGTTGATTGCGATTGCAACGGATGGTAACGGCTCAATATTACCTTTGGCATTTGCAATAGTTGTGAATGAGAGCATGGAGACGTAGAGTTTATTTTTGGATCATTTGCACTTGCACGTTGTCAAGGGTCATATAGATGTAGCATTGATTTCAGATAGGCATCACGGAATACTCTCATCCGTGTATAATTCTCCCCATTGACAGGCCCCATTTGGGTTCCATCGTTTTTGTTTAAGACATTTGAAGGCCAATTTTCAAAAAAAAAATTCAAAAATGTCACTTCGAACAACCTTTTATGGGTAGCTGCAAATCACTGTCAGGAGAAAAAGTTTTTGGAAAAAATGGAGATGATCAAGAAGATTAACCCGGAAGCGTATGTGTGGTTAATGAAGAACGATATTGACAAATGGACATTGCACAGGGATGAAGGTAGGAGATGGGGAATGCTGACAACAAATAGTTCTGAGTCATTCAATGGTCTTCTTAAGTCAGCCAGGGGCCTGCCAGTTACTGCAATGGTAAGACTCACTTACAATGCTTTGAGATATTTCTCCTTCATCAATAAAAATCATGTTTTGTATTCAAGTGACAATTGAATGAAAATTCATTAAACATGAAATTAAATTATTTCTTTACTACAAACTTTATAACAAATTAAAAAAGTTCTTTCAAACTCCATGAAGTTTCCATTAAAAATACATCTTATTAGGAACTACAAATAAAAAAGAAGCATTAGAACAAAAAAACTGAACCTAATATGTCATGAACATTTTAAGATATTTCGCCACTTCCTGTAACTAAAGGAAAAAACATCATAAAGCAGTAAAGCAAATCAAGCATAGATGCAAATTTGGATCAAGATACAAACTTTAACAACCCAATTCAGAAAAATAGAAAAATAAAAGAACCCTACTTTTTGCAATTAAAGGAAAAAAACTGTATTAAATACATAAATAATACAAACCTGCGACTCAATCAGATCATCAAGCAGTCCTTCAATAAAATCTTGAGTGTTATAAAGAGCAGTATCTTCGGTGTCACAATGGGCAGTACTAGATGTGCCCTACAAAAATATATAAATAGTTATTTTGAAATATTTATATTGGTTATTAATGTTTTAAGTTTATATTTATTTGTTAATGCTTACCGCCATATCAGGTATATAATCTCCAAATTACATATCTAATAAATTCATGATGTCTGACGTGCCAAATTGATGGATATGCAAATCATCGGCCTCTACTCCCGCCTCTGCCTCTATGTCTGGAGGAATAGGTATCCACCGGCGCCACGTCCTAGAGCATGTCCTCGTGCTCTACCTCTATGCCCCCACATCCTCGTCCTCGTCCATCTACACGTCCACGTCTGGGTCCTCTGGCACGTATATGTTCAAACAAAGGATCTCCATAAAAAAATGGCTCTCTAAATTGTATTCCGACCTCAAGCAATGCATCCCTAACAATCTGAGATACCTCTTCACCATGTGAAGCTAAGGTTGTGTCTCTCTGCCACTGTAATGTAAGACTGTGCAACTTAAATAGTCCTCTAGACATCGCAATGCTAGTACCAGCGGAATGAACAAAGCCTGACGATACATCAACCTCTAATGCAGGCTTACCTATAAGCAACCTTCCATACCGCATATACCACAATTTATACCCTGCCCCGCTAGTACCATCATCTACCTCAATCGCTAAACTGTGATGTCGATTATCCCAATCACGAAAATATTTATCCAACATTTCAAGAACCTCCGATCCAAGCTTCCTACGCTGATCATGCACATGGCTCCCCAACTAGGAATAGCAGGTACATGTTGGGGACGACCAAACTGACGCATCACTCTATCAGGTGCGTGCACCTCAACAATCTCTAGGCAAAGCATAGGCACGCATGCCATCCATAAAGGCTCATCGATCGTACAACAACGAGGCAGTGTATGTAAAATCTCATTATACGGTGTCCATCGAAACTATTTTTAAAATATAACAATTAGATAAAATCAACATTAACTGCTTAGTATATAAATAAAATTATTATTGATTTACCTACTTTTATATAATTTAATTTTATATGTAGTTTATATATTTTTTTAAAAAACTAGTAAAGAGTTGCAAAAATTATTTGATGTACCTGATCCTTCGTCATGCGGTCTAGCTGATCTCTAATCGGGATAAGAACATGATGTGACTCAGTATCCCTATCGATTCCACGCGTCCATCGCCTAGCATATGGAAGTAATACGTCACCATCATGCGGCGGAGGAGCTGATGGTTGTACAGGCAAGATCATTTCCCAACACCAAACCTTAATGTGACAAACAAAATAATTAAACTATCATCATTAACAAAAAAAATTAACAATTACATATATCTATTTTTAATAATTTTTAGAAATTATTTGTATGTAATTTAAATATTTTAAAAAATTGAATATAGAAAAAATATTCTTGTACAATGTAATGTTAAAAGATTCTTTGTATTTGAATGTATTTTAAAACTTTAGTAAAGTTACCTGAAGGAGAGGAATAAATCCGCAAATGTCAACCACATTACTGATAGATGCTCGACAAAGTGCACGGTACAAGTAGGCCAACACTGCACTGCCCCAACTGTACTTGCCTACATCGTGGATGGGATCTAGGAATGCCAAGTATTGTAAACTAATAAGGTTCCCCGACGTGTTCGAAAATAGTATGCCCCCAATATAACAACCATGTAAAGTCTAGAAATTTTCTCAATCCGCTCCACTGGAGTAGCATCTCCTATCGGATCTACTTGTAACTGATATCGCAAGTAGCCGGTAATGCTATGTATCCTCACTCGGCTCGCACCATCCATATCAACAGGTGCTATGGTGCATTCTGTAAGTGTCTCTAATAAAGTACGCCATGAACGAATCCTCCGTGCAACATCCTGCATGTACACAACATCACCATCGATGAGCAAACCAAACAAGACCTGCACATCCTGTAATGTAATCGTGACCTCACCAAAAGGTAAGTGGAAGCAATGAGTCTCTGGCCTCCAACGCTCAATCATAGCTGTAACAAGGGCACAATCATACTGCATCCTGCCCACACAAACTACATCATACAGTCCTGACCTACGTAAGATCTTATCAACACGTCCATGAGGTCGATGCAAACGAAATAAATTCCAGGCATCAGTCATGCGCACCGTCCTCATAAGGCTACTAAATGATATCTCACCTTTTCATAACAATTCTGATTTATGCTCATGCTGAGAGAGAAGAAGTGTACGATCAATCGGTCCAGGATTCACAACACGCTCCATTATATTTTGTAAGAAAAATTCTATTAATTAGTTTAATATAATTATATCTTGACAAATTAAACTGTGAACTATCTTCAAACGAATAATTGTACGAGAACTAAAGAATCTCTAACTTCAGCAAGTCAATTCAATGTGTTATTTGTTGAGTCAACCACAAGAAAATAAAATAGAAAAAAAAACCAAAAGGAGCATATACCTAAAGAGAAACAGATGGAATCATCTATTACATATTTAGCTGATTTTTTAACACACCTACAGAGTTTGAGCCAAATCAATTGTGTCAAAATGAACCATATATCCGGAACTACATCCACTGCTGTTATTCTCGGTCATTAAACTAATGAAATAGATCTTAGTAACATTTCCAATGTAGCATGACATATCCACTGAACAATCCTAATTTACATACGTCATAACTCATCTGAGAGGTGTATTTATGCACATTGACAATTTTACACAACACAGAGCCTCTACAGTCTACATATATTTAAACTTTAACTCTTTCTGTTAATGATACGCTCAAATTACACCTCCTTTCAGAAGCATAAACGATCGTTATCAAGTAAAGAACCCAACTTGTAGGTTGGGATCGATCCCACGAGGAAAATGGTTTAGACTTTACTTTAACCAACAATTATATTCAATTA
>JAJOOH010001988.1:0-21726 GCA_029582605.1 Solanum gracilifrons | reverse complement strand
AAAATTTTGTAAATATTATATGTATAATTTTATTTTATTTATAGATAAAAAATATTATTTATAATCTACTTTGTTAATATATTTTTAGTTAGTTTATACTTTTCAATGTTTATGTATTTTATTTCAAATTTGGGCTTGTAAAATTTGTAAATATTTTATTTTGTATTAAGATCGAAACAATTATATTGTTAAAATTTTTCAAATTCGAAGTTAACAATTTACTTTGTAAATATTTCGTTTTGTATTCAGTTTGACTGTATCCTTTAATCTTATTAATTTAACATAATGAACGTTGATATTTAAAAAAATATATATTTTGTACTCATGTGAATTTTACCGTCTTTACGAAAATTTCTATTCATTTAACATTTCTTAAGTTTAGCTTATCACACAGGTAAGTGAAAATATATTTGATCTTTTTTTCAAACACCGTATAGTTGTAAAATATCGAAAAAACCGAAAAACCGAAAAAAACTCGAAAGAACCGACTAAAACCAAAATCGAAAAAATCAACTTTGCGTGGTTTGATTTGGTTTTTATATTTAATAAACCGACATAATTGGTTTAGGTTTTTTTAATGAAAAACCAAACCAAACCGACCTATGTACACCCCTAGCTACAACTCTTAAAACTGGAGGACGTCGATTCTACAAATGTCGTCGTCTTGGGTCAAATTCTTGTGGTTATTTCAATTGGATTTGAAAACTTCCATGTCATCTGTCAACCATGTCATCTGTCAACCATGTTTCATAATAATGAAATGCATATATACCAATATTTCTCCACTCATTTTAATATTAAAATAAGAGAATTCACCAATTTAGTTGAAGGTAGACTATTATGCATAATGAAGGTGTGCTCTATATTGAACCTTCACTTAGTAAACCAATAACCTTTACTCCAAAGTCAGTAATGGTCTCAAACTTTAACTATGACTACTTAAGGGAAATAAAGAATCATTTCTTACATAAAACAATCAAGGTGTTGACATAAGCTTTAATAGCCAGCACATTACAATCTTGTGCTATCTCAGTTTTCATAAGTGTTTTTTGAGAATAAACTCATTCTCATAGAAAGCGGCTTACTTTCATACTCACATAGGTGAAATCTGTCATGGGTTCTCCTATAACTTAACACCCCACTCATACGAGATACAAGGTAGGGTTTCCTCATATATGACTTAGTAATTTGGACTTCAGTTTTCATCCCCCTTGATGTGCTTTAGACCCTTATGTCATGACCCGCCACTTTGCCCTTCAAATTTGGCATAAAAATAAGGAGGAAGAATCTAGAGTTATTGAGAGAGGTTAGTGGAAGACTATAGAATTCCCTAGATCTTTCCTTTAAAGACTCTATAATGCCTTAGAAAATATCTTAGAAAGATTTAGAATTTCCTAGAACATGTAAAGAATTCTAGAATAGGACTAAAGTGTAAATATTGTAGGGACTAGCAAAGTAAATATTATTTATACTTAGGCCCCTAAGAAGTAGTATAAATAGAGGGCCTCTCATTTGTAAATTATTTAACAAAGTGTAAGCATTCCACAAGCAATACAATGCCTTCTTTCAAAAGCTTTCTAAGTCTTTTACTGACCTTCTCTTTGCGGTCTTAGTTTCAAAGGTCTTTACTTGAGCTTACAAGATCTTGAAAGATAAGTGAGTAGGTATCATCGTCATCACTACTAATCTCCGATCTCCAATGCCATGTGCCAATCTACTTGAAAGCTCAAGTATCTTCCTAAAATTGAAAGACCTCGACTTTTGGTACTTATTTTCTTCCTTCACCATTTTCTTCCAATTCCCTATTTACATACATAGAAGATCTCTGATCAAGTTTCCCTTCAACAATTAATAAATATACAAATCCTTTTATAACTATAATGAATAGTTTTTAAAGAAAGGGATTCAATTGAGACCCTTTCAACATTGAATATTACTTACTATTGGCACACCCCCTAAATTAGTGTTTGCAATAGGCCTTTTGTACATATAGTTTTGCCATGTGAGAAATGGAAAATTAAAAAAAACCCTCCTTTTTGGTCTAAAATGTGAATCATGAATGTGTAAAAAGGTTTCTTAGTTTCCTGAATTTTCTCAAGGGGTTTGAGAAACTAAGGGAAACAATAATAAACAATACATAATAGTTCTTGATCCGTTTTAATAGAATGTGGTTGAATTTTCACATGTAGCACAAAGCCCGAGAAACCCTACAATGGACAACTAACTATATTTTTATTTTGAGATGGGAGTCTATTTGTCGGGTGACTGCCATAAATAGAAACAAGACAACAATGGAGTCAACCCTTTTATTCGTACTAGATTTTACACAAATCTCATAGTGTAATCATCTTATCACTATTTTTTTTAAATTACAAAAATACCTTAAATTTGGTGGAATTCGGATACATTCCAAAACGTCCTGATACATTGCATCTCGGTTTCGGATACATTCCTCAACGTCCAGATACATCACGTACGTCTTGATGTATCATAAAGTGATGTATTTAACCAATACATCGCGTAAAGTGATGTATCCGACTAATACATCGCGTAAAGTAGGGATTTTTTTTTATATTTGCAACTACAATTCATGAATTACTACTCACCTTTGATAAAACCCACATTAAAACAAAAACTAAATCATTAAACAACAATACCCATAATCTATCTAAGCCAATAATCACATGATCACACTCAAGAATTGGGGTTTTAGCTACACATCATAAAAAGAGAGAAACAATTACCAACTTTATTAGCCATGATTTGGGTAAAAGTTTCCACGTCTCTACAATGCTCCAAAATTGAATAAATTCGAAAACCCAATCGCAATTCCTCAAAATTTTGTCTCAAAAGCTTCAAAGAAAACTAAAATTCTTCAAAACTCTGGAATCAGAACTGTGGGTACTTAGGGAAGACCCTTTTTCCTCTGTTTAAATTTCAATTTATAGTTTCGCAATTTTTGGCCTGAAAGGCCATTGGGCGAAGTAAGTCGCACCTCATCAACCCAATAGGTGATCCGCCCTTCACTCCAATTCATCTTTGGTTTGTATTGGGCATTTTTCTTTAGGATTATATGACTTTAGGCGATCAAGGTTGCTATCGTGGAGTCATTCGACGATCCGCCGGCTACCCATTTCTGTCGCCAAGTCGGTTCCTCCCTAAGGCTGGCACGCTGGAACTTTGGGTGAGCTAAAGAGCCACTCGGTGGTTCGCCGAGTGGTCTTGGCGGTCACCAGGATCGCTTTTCTTCACTTCTTCAGCTTGTTTTCTCCTTTTTGCCTGGTAGTGTCCTTGCCTTGCTCCTTAGCCTTCATAACTGCAAATCAACACTTTAACATTAGTTTAGAGCATAAATTAGGAATTTGAGGACACCTAAACTATCATAATAAGGCCCTAAATGATTTGAAATCTCGGACTCATCAACACCCCAACTTAAACTTTTGCTTGTCCTCAAGTAAAATCCAAGATCATTGGTTCAACAAGGATGTCTACAAATAGTGCTACTTAAGACTCAATATAAATGGCACACATACAATGCTCAATTGTGCACTCAAATATTCAAATTGTGACTCACCATGATTAAGTGTACTCAAGCTCACAATGTTTGCTTCAAATGCAAGTTCAAGCTCAACAAAGGTACTCAAATGTCCTCACAATAAAAAATGATTCCATATTCACACAAAACTTCACAACAATTTAAGGTCCCGAAATCACATACAACTCTCTCACTCATGAAGATGAACACACGTGTGACTCCAACCATAGGCTTGCCCTTATTTTCCAATCAATGTTCATTTCAGCTCACTCAAGATCACAAAGGTCTTTTAGGGCTTGTAATGGGGCTGAGTGTAAATGTATGATCATTTAGGCTTAGTGGCTTCTACCTTCATGAAGTATGGCTTGAAAATCACTTCTTCTCCTTCTCTTTCACATTAAACATGTTCATAATCCACCCCATTATTCAACTAAACATGAATCACCGGATACCCCATTTCTTTTACTCATTTCACACGCTTTATGTAACACCTCGTAACTAGAAAGAGCTAGAATTAGAAAGAGTCATTTTTGGAAAAAATGAAAATCTGGAATATTGGTTAGATTATGTTAAGTTTGAGTTTTGGGTCAAATTCAAACGACCATAACTCCTAGATCAGGATGAGTTAGGAGTTCTTCCAGATACCGTAGGAAATATCTTGAAATTATATTTCCAACGCCGCCGAGTTTACTCAATTCTGAGTTTGTATGAGTGAGATATTCCCATTTGAAGTTGGGTTGTCTAGTTAAGGAAAGTCAAAACCGGATTTTAGAAGGGCATTATGGTCTTTTCACCGCCCAATTAATTAATTTCGTTTTTGGTAATTAAGTTGGGCTTTAAACTGATTGGGTTCAGTTTACACTTTTGAAAAACAAGTTAGGGTTTTGAGAGAAGAGAAAAGAAGAGGAGAAAGAGAAGGAGAAGCAAGGAAATCGTCAAGTTCTTGTTGAATTGCTTGTGGATTTCGTCAAGGGGTGATCTCTACGAGGTATCAGTTCACATAGTGTTGGGTTCGTTCACCCATGCGCTAAACATCTTTATTTTAGTATGAATTTTGTCCTAAAAAAATGAGACTTTGATGTTCTTGAGTTGTAATCTTGAATTGCTTTCGTTCTTGAATTTGGGATGAGATTAAGGAGTTCTTGAGAGTTTAAGGTCGATTGTTAGAGTTCTTTTGAGTTAGATTCTTATGTAAATGTGCTGGGTATCTGAATCTAAAGAGAATTTGAGAAAAAGAATCGAGTTTAGGCGAATTAGGGGTTAGAAAATGAAGAAGGAAAAAGTCGGGTCAAACTGGAGTCCCAGTCCGCGTCGCGGACCTTCTCCACCTTTTCCCAGAATTTTCCTCTGCGTCGCGGAGTGATCACGGACCGTTCTGCATCAAAATTTATTTCACGACCAAATATTTAAATGCATCTCCGCGTCACGGACTTGCTTCTAGACAGTGATTTCTTGATCTTTTCTCATGTTTAACTATCTAAAATCACTCCTAAACATCATGAGATCTTTCCTATCACAAATCACAATCATTGAATCCATAATTCAATTCAAGGATCAGTTAAGAGTGAAGTTAAGAGAAGTTAAGAGCCAAGTCAAGAGGAGTTCATAGAGTTTTTCAAAAGTCTTTTACAAACGTTTTAAGTTTGTTTTAAAACTTGAGTTTTGAGTTGAGTAAAGAGTCAAGTTTGAAGTTCATTTCTTCCAAAGAGTATATTAGGACTATGTATTCACATTTAAAACAAGAGAGAAAACTTTGATTTCCAAAAGAGCCTTTGAGCTAGTTTTTCAGTAAAGAGTAAATGCTTTTACAATTTTAAGCAAGAGAGAAAACTTTGATTTCCAAGAGAGCCTTTGAGCTAAGTTTTGAGCAATTATCTCAAACCACAGAGTTATGTTTTTAAACATATTGAGCTAGTATAGTTTTGGAGTAGTATTGAGCACCGATATGGGAGAGAGTTCAGACAACTCCCAGCCCCCATAAACCATGTAGCCACCATGGGTAGAAAAGGGTCATACTTTTTAGATGATTCCTTAGTGCTTTTTAGCATAGACTAGTGGATCCACTTAATAGTCAGGTTCTATACCCTCAACAAGGTGTAGGATGACCCTGGCAACGTGAGGAAAAATGTTGTATCATCACAATAGCTCTTAAGTGATGGTTGTTGTTTAGAGAAACTCTCATAAAAGTATTTTGTATTCTTATATACACAGAAGTATCTTGTATATTTATATACATCCAGAGTTTTATTGTATTTTTGCATACATATAGAGTTACTATTATATTTGTAAATACACCGAGTTATTATCCATGTTTTAAAAGTTTTTCTTTATATTGCATTCATATTATTATTTTATATTGAAATGAGTTAAGTTGAGCCTAGGTATGTTCTTTCAGTTCCGTTCAAGCTTATGTCTTGTTTAGTATTCCCCCGCATGCTCGTACATTCAATGTACTGATGCCATTTGGCCTGCATCTTTTAATGATACAAATACATGTAGCCATGATCAGCATCCAGCGCATCTTTGATTCTAGTTGAGCTCCAGAGTTTGTTGGTGAGCCTCCTTACTTTCGGAGGATCCCTTTTATTGCTTTTTAGTAGTTTTAGTTCATTAGGATTTTGTGGGTCTTGTCCCGACATCCATCTCAGTTGTTTAGAGGCTTCACAGACAGTCAGATGTTAGTTCTTGAGTTTTCTATTTCCTGTTTTAATGGTTGAGACTTGAGTTTCCACTATTGGCCAGTGAATGCTATCTTGATACATTCTAAGTGTTTATTGAGCAGTTCAGTTTACTTTTAAATGTATTTTTCTTCATGAGTTAAGTCTTCCACTGAGTAAGTAAGCCAGGCCAAGGGTTCGCTTGGGGCTAACAATGGTTCTCGAGTGCCAGTCCCGCCCAGGGAGTAAGCTCGAGTGTGACAAACTTAGTATCAGAGCACAGAATTCAAGAGTCCTAGAGAGTCTATGAAGCCGTGTCTGTAGAGTCCTAGTTATCGGTGTGAAGCGCGCCACATCTATAATTAGGAGGCTGCAACACTTAGGAAATTTTCTCACTTCTTTCACACTCATTTCGTGCGTTAGAGTTTGATCTCTAAAAAGTTTCTTCTAACTCGTGCTTGCGCGTGTTTTTTCAGATCATGCCTCCATGAAGAGCTGTATGAGGTCGTCCGATTAGAAGGAATGTTGAACCACAGGAACAAGGGGTACCTAATGCACCAGAAGTGCAACCCCAATGAGAGGTCACCAATGCTGAGTTACGTGACGCTATCCAGATGCTGAGCCACGTTGTGACCAACCAAGCTGGGCAATAGAGGGGAAATCGACCGGAAATGGCTGATACTTCGAGGATTCGTGAGTTCTTTAGGATGAATCCTCCGAGCTTTAAAGGTTTTAGTGTTACTAAGGATCCAAAGAATTTTGTTGAAGAGCTTCAGAAAGTTTTCAAAATCATGGATGTTGCTGATATTGAGAGGGTGGAACTAGCTATATACCGAATGAAGGGTGTCTCTAGGATATGGTTCGACCAATGGAAGAAGAACCGAGCTGAGGGAGAACTACCTACGAGTTCAAACTGCTTTGAGGAGGCCTTCTTAGGGCATTTCTTCCCCCGAGAACTGAGAGAATAAAAGGTACGAGAGTTTCTAACTCTTAAGCAGGATTCTTTGAGCGTTCATGAGTATAATCTGAAGTTCACACAACTTTCCCACTATGCTCCAGAGATAGTTGCTGACATGAGGAGCAAAATGAGTTTATTTGTTGTTGGGTTGGCTCGTCTGTCAAGTAAGGAAGGCAAGGCATCTATGCTGATAGAGGATATGGACATAGCAAGGCCAATGATCCATGTGCAACAAGTTGAGGAGGAAAAACTGATTGATAGAGAAGAGTTTAAGAATAAGAGATCTAAGACAGGGAATGAGTCCGGGCAGTAGAAGAGTAATGCCAACCAGTCATCTTTCCAACAAAAATTAAAGGGACCTGCTCCATAATCTGCTAGTGCTCCTGCTCCAAAGAGAAAAAGTGTGTACAATAGTCAGAATTTCAGAGCCAAACCTACCTATGCTCAGGGTAGTATGGCACAAGGGGGTAGTAAGCCTCCTGCATGTGCTAAGTGTGGTAGGAATCACTCAGGGGCGTGTCGTGATGGCTCCACTGGTTGTTTCAAGTGTGGCCAGAATGGTCATTTCATGCGAGAATGTCCAAAGAACGAGAAGGGTAATGGTAATGGGGGGTAATAGAGCCCAGTTTTCTTTAGTTGCTCCACCAGACAGAGATGCACCTAGAGGAACTACTTCAGGTACTGGCGGAGGTTCAAATCGCCTATATGCTATCACTAGTGGCCTAGAGCAAGAGAATTCACCAGATGTTGTCACTGGTATGATCCAAGTTTTTAACTTTAATGTTTATGCTTTGCTAGATCCATGAGTGAGTTTATCCTTTGTAACTCCGTATGTTACGATGAATTTTAATATTCTTTCTGAGCAACTTAGTGAACCCTTCAGTGTTTCTACACCTGTTGGTGAGTGTATTCTAGCAGAGAGAGTCTATTGTGATTGTCCCATTTTCGTCAATCACAAGAGTACCATGACTGATTTAGTTGAGTTAGACATGGTAGATTTTGATGTCATTCTTGGTATGGACTGGCTTCATGCTTGTTATGCCTCAGTTAATTGTAGAACTCGAGTTGTCAAGTTTCAGTTTCCAAATGAGCCATTCTTAGAGTGGAAAAGCAGTTTAGCAGTGCCTAAGGGTCGTTTTATTTCGTACCTTAAGGCAAGGAAGTTAGTTTCCAAGGGGTATGTCTATGATTTAGTCCAAGTTAATGACTCTAGTGTTGAGATACCTTCTATTAAGTCAGTTTCAGTAGTATACGAGTTTCCAGAAGTCTTTCCAGATGATCTTCCCAGAGTTTCTCTTGAGAGAGAAATAGACTTCGGTATAGACATTCTTCCAGATAATCGTCCTATATCTATTTGTCCATATAGAATGGCACCAACTGAGTTAAAAGAGTTGAGGGAGCAGTTGAAATATGATCTCCTTGATAAGGGTTTTATTCAACCACATGTCTCATCTTGGGGCTCTTTGGTCTTGTTTGAGAGAAAGAAGGATGGTTCCCTTAGGTTGTGTATAAATTACCGCCAGTTGAACAAGGTTACCATCAAGTATAAGTATCCTCTTTCGAGAATTGATGATCTTTTCGATCAGCTTCAGGGTGCTACTTGTTTTTCCAAGACAGATCTCAGATCAGGCTACTATCAGTTGAGGGTAAGGGAATGTGATATTCCAAAGACAGCATTCAGGACCCGTTATGGTCATTATGAGTTCCTATTTATGTCCTTTGGTTTGACCAATGCGCCTGCAACATTCATAGACCTTATGAATAGAGTATTCAAGCCTTATGTAGATATGTTTGTTATCGTGTTCATTGATGACATACTCATCTATTCGAGGAATGATGAAGATCATGCTAGCCATCTCAGAATAGTTCTCCAAACAATAAAAGATAGGGAGTCGTATGCCAAGTTCTCTAAGTGTGAGTTTTGGCTTGAGTTTGTGGCATTCTTAGGCCATATTGTTTCTGGAGAGGGAATTAAAGTTGATACTCAGAAAATAGACTTAGTGCAGAATTGGCCTAGACCCATATCTCCAACTGATATTATGAGTTTCTTGGGTTTGGCTAGCTATTATTGAAGGTTCGTAGAGGGGTTCTCATCTATTTCATCCCCCTTGACCAAGTTAACTCAGAAAATAATGAAATTTCAATGGTCTGAAGCTTGTTAGAAAAGCTTTCAGGAATAGAAAAAGAGGTTGACTACTGCCCCAGTATTGACCTTCCCAGGAAGCACACAAGATTGTTGTTTATTGTGATGCGTCTAGAGTTGGTTTGGGCTGTGTGTTAATGCAGAATGGCAAAGTTATAGCTTATGCCTTGAGACAGTTGAAAGTTCATGAGAAGAACTACCCAACCCATGATCTAGAGTTGGCTGCCGTAGTATTTGCTTTAAAAATATGGCGCCATTAACTTTATGGTGTTCATGTGGATATGTTCATCGATCACAAGAGTCTTAAGTATGTGTTTACTCAGAAAGAGTTTAATCTCAGACAAATGAGGTGGTTAGAATTCCTCAAGGATTATGACATGAGTATTCTTTATCACCCAGGTAAGGCTAATGTTGTTGCTGATGCCTTGAGCAGGTTGTCTATGGGTAGGCTAAGCCTGGGTGAAGTCTGCGTATCAGGCTAAGCCTGGGGTGAAGTCTGTATATCAATCACTCCTTCTGTCTGGTCATTAGTGCCCGGTGTCTCAGCATCCTTGGCTCCACTAGAGCCCACCATAGATATGCCCCTCAATGAGGCCTGCATAGCTGTCTCCACCATGGCACTCTCTAGGTCCACCAAATCATTGTAGACAGTCTCATCTATCACACCAAGCTTCTCCTCATTTGTCTCAGCCTCAAACTCGGTAGTTGCATCATCAGCCCTAGTATCATTTTCGGTCGTAGGAGTCGGAGGGACCTCAGAACTGGCTGGAATATCATTGCTCGACATGTCGGGAGCCTCCACCGTCTCAAACAACATAGTAAAATCAGTGGACTTCAAATGGTCCACATCCTTCCTCAACCCAGTAATATCGGCCTTCAAGGTCGTCACCTCATTTGAAGCACCTCGGGTCTGCTCACAGGCTGCGACTCTAACAGTAAGGGCATCTAGTGCCAACTTGTGATCCATCATCTCAGCCTAAGTGGGGCCAAGGCAGCAACTATTGTCCGCTCTATCATCCTAGGCATAACAGCCTCAACCCTGGGGGCACGCATATCGACTGAATGATCCAGATGGCCTGAGTGATAGGTGTCGGGAAGCAGCAACAGTAGAAGAAGTAGTGGGAGGGGGTGCAGTACATGGACTAGAAGCACCAGAAAAAGAAGGTCTAGAAGTACCTGAGGGCCCACTATCCTGAGGGGGCATGATTGCCTCTGTTGGCAACATATCAACATCAACCTCCAGGGATGTATCCACCGGTGCTACCCTTCTCCTGTCAGCCTCATCCCGTAAGTACTCAGCCGCAATACACTGGATGTCAGTAGAAGAGGTGGGTGTCACCTCCACATCCATCTTTTCATCTCTAGGAACACGATCCTATCTGCACAACTCAGTAATCAGCACAGGGAAAGGAAGTGAGGTCTGGCGCTGTTTGGCCTTCATGGCCATCTCCTGCTCAATCAGCAAACCCAAATTTAGCCTCTTCGTAGCAATAATGGACCCAAGGCAAGCTGCCTTCAGGTGGCGGAAGATGGACTTGTTGTGAGATGGCATAATAGTGCTACTGATGAACCCGAACCAGTAACTGGTAGCGACATTCAGGTCCTTCTTCTCTATGGGTGCACCTGCCTCTATCCACCTCGGGGTGACATCAGAGAGAAGGGGTGTCAGCCAACCCTTTAGATCCTCCAAAGTTTTCTTCTGTACTAGGTCAATGAAGTCGTGCATAATATCCAAGGAGCATCCTAGTACCGCATTTATGTCTGAGCAGCAGCATTTCACTTTCTTTCCCCGAATTACCATGAAGTCCATCGGTTTGAAGGCACTTGCCTTTTTCTTCCCCTTTGGCACTAACTCACCGTAGGCTGAATAGAACTCTCAGACCCAAGTAGGAATGTAGGAGCCATGGGGTTTTGTAAATATCTTAAACTTGTGGAACTTGATAGTGTTACACACCTCTGGATACCTGTCCACCACACCGTCGGTTGACAACCTCTTTTCTTCTAGAATGGTCGTCAAACCCTCGGCCTTTAGTCGGTTTAGTGACCGCGGAGGAGGACCTGAATTGGTGGTGCCGTGACTACTGTCTATGCTGGGGCTATAGCTGGAGGAGGATGAGGCACTGTGATCCTAGATGGATCATTCATCACTTTGGAGCGTAACTTCGCTCTCTTGGCCTATAGCAACTGATCATCCTCATGCTCAGAGATAGAAGCCTGAGAGTCACTCTGGGACCCATCCTTACTGCCTGAGGTGGTGAGGTGGGTGGCATAAGCCCCCTCATTGTCGGAGCTCTCCTCTACAGGTGTAACATCGATGGGTGCCTTGCTCATTCCTTTACCTCCTTTCGGAGGAAGTTTGGTAGACTTTACCCCGGAAGCAGCTGCTTTCTCATCAATAGTGATCCCCCGTGCTCGCTTCCGAGGTGGTATGTCTCTACCAGCTACTTTGGGTCTAGCCATGCCTACAAAACCATGTGAAAAACGTTAGAGAAATTTCAAAAAAATTGTTGCAAGAAGACTCGCTGAATTGATCGGCGAGTCGTCGAACCACTTTGTTTCCAGAACAAAAAATTTCAAAAATCAAAGATGGTTGGCGATGTCTTGGGCCATTCGGCAGATTGCCGACACCAATCGACCAACTAGAAGTAGCTCGCCGAAAGTTACAGAGTCAACCCGGCAAGCACAGGCGTATCACCAAAAGTTACAGAACACAACCTCAATATTTAGCGAAATAAAAGGTGATCTAGGGGACGTTTGGCAAACCATCAAACCCTTCGGCGAGCTCGACCCAGCTCTCCAAATGGCCCAACGTGCCAATTTTTCACCCCATATTTAAAATCAATTCCGCAGCTCATGAAATCAAAATTAAACACCAAAGACATGCAACTAATAGCAGACCCATGCTCCCGGGGTACTCAGACTTCCCCCGATTTGGCCAAAATTAGCCAATTGACGTCTTTTGCCCTTAAGAATGACGTTAACCGGTCTATCATCGGGCAAAATTCAACAATTAGCACAAATAAGGAGACTCAGACTTCACCCCGCTAGACCCATAAAATTTAAAACACAACCCAACAAATTAAACTCGATACTAACAAGTAACGACATGGGAATTTATGATTTAAGGCCAATTAATTACGACTTCACTTATGAACTGGCAAACCATTTATCAACGATCAACAAAACACAAAACACACAACAATATCAACCACAAAACAACAAATGCATTTGATTTCAACAAACTATTTAATTTGGGGTTTGCAAAATCAACCTTTAATACCAAAGGATTTGAAATGCTAGGAAGAAAATAATCCCCAAAATCCACCGCAAGCAAAGATTCGAAATGAAACAAGAGAAAAAATGCAAGAGTACGAAAAACCTAATATCGATGTGAGAGTACGGGAGTTGAAAAGATGAGAGAGTGAAGGATTTTTGAATTTAAAACCGTTCGCGCGCCAGTTGGCGAAGTAAGTCGCGTTTGCCGACCCATTCGGCGATGCGCCGAATGTTATTTTGGCTCGTTGAGTTATACAGAACTCCCAACAATTTGGGTATTTAAACGACTAGTAAATTCGGGCTCGCCGACCTATTCGGTGAGTTGCCGGCTAGGCTTTTGGCTCGCTGAGTTTTACATAATTCCCCATAAGGCTTGGTGGTTCAAATGGCGGTCCAAATCGAGCACACCGACCTGTTTGGCGTGTCGTCGATTGGACTTTTAGCTCGCCTACTGTTTTATTTCCAACACTTTCCTCTTTTCAACCTGCAAAATCAACACCCGTTATTCAAAACAAAAATTTAAAAGCATAAAAAACTTGGGTTGCCTCCCAAGAAGAGCCTTATTTAACGTCGTGGCACGACGAAGATACCAATTCAAACTTTATTTTTAGGGTGGGTATTGTTTCACTAGGCAACCCTCCTTTTGGCCTTGGATTCAAATGAGTCGAGATTTGACCCATTTGTGTCTCCAGCTATTTAATAGAGACTGAGTGAGAAGTCACCGTTGTCTGATTGAGAGTTGAGACATCCTCTTTTATCTCTTTCAACACTCTGTCCGACCCTTCTACCTTATTGAGAATGTGCACCAGCATATCTTCCGTATGGAAGTTCTACGGGTCAGCTCTTTACTCTTTAGGCTTTTGGCGTTTATGAGGTGGGACATATCTTTCCTTGTCACCATCCCTTTCCTTCCAAGTAGCATTACGGTCACGCCATTCTCTTTCACGGTTTTTCCATCCATCATCTCTATTCCAACCTGGATTTCCACTCGGCCTTGGATAATTTGGACGAAACCCTCCTCCATGATTTGCAAGGAAGTTCACTTCCTCATTATACAATGTCTCAAAGCGCCCTTCATTAGGGTTCTCTCCACCAATACCAACAATATTTACACTTTTCAACCCATTACCCATCACATTTTTCGACAAGATATCCGGCTGGGTCATCATTTTGGCCATGTTTCGGTCTCTCTCTTGATCCTTCTCGATCTTTTCTTTTGTCATTCTAAAGGTGAGAGGAGACACTTGATCCTCGCGAGTATACCATGCTCTGTTTATCTTGGTCATGCCATTGAGAAGATGGGATGCTATCTCATAAGGTTGTTGCATTATACCCCGGGAACAAATTGATCAGCAACACCTTTGTTCAGCAAGTCAAGACTCCTATAGAAGTATTGTAACAACACATTGGTTGACAGTCTGTTAATCGGGCATTGAAGTACCAACTTCTAAAATCTCAGCCACGTCTCATGGATGGGTTCAACTTACTTTCAAGAATTTGAAACCTTGAATACTATCTCTGAGTGTCATCATATTTGATGGGAGAAAGAACCTTACGAATAATGCTACTGTAAGCTTATCCCAACTGGTGATGGAGTTCCTCGGTAGATCAGCTAACCATTTGGTAGCTTCACCCATCAAAGAGAATGGGAACAACCGAAGACGTACTTATTCTTGTATTATGTTCTTGAATGTGAATGGACCACATACGTCCATGAAGTTCCGAATATGCTCATGTGGATCATAATGGGCCACCCGTCCATATAGTCCCTTCATTTGTAGGAGCTGCAGTATTGTGCTAGTGACATAGAAGACAACATTCCCCTCAAAAGGAGGTAGACGTATCGCACCAACACCACCCAATTGAATCGGGTCATTCCTATCGTTCAGATTTCCAATATCATCTTGGTGGCCAACTTGGCTACCATTACTCTCGTTCACACTAATTTCTTCCTCTGTTCAAAACAAGCCAACACAAATACAAAGTAAAGTAAGTCGATTCAACTACAACACAAAAAGATTACCACCCAAACTTCAATAATAGAATTCTAAACACCACTCCCTGGCAGCAGAGCCATTTTTGATAAATTCTCAACCACACCTCATCAAATATTAGGTGTGGGCGATGGTAATCTAGTATAAAACCCAACGAAAGGTTGGGGTCGAACCCACAAGGAGCGGTACAAGTTCGAAGTCAGTTACGAAGTTACAAATATAATCTAATTGGTGGTAGGAATAAAAATTATCGTAAACATATAGTTAAATTGAAAGGGGTGACAACAAATGTCAGATGGGGGGGATTGGTTTGTCAATAATCAACTGAAATAATTATGAAAACATGGGGTTTCAAAAATATTAAGAGGAATTCTCGGGATGTGATCGATTATAGGCTAATTATGCTATATGGATAATTGAAGTTTATTAATAATTTGTTGAATCATTGTGGGTAGGCTAGACTACAGGTGTAACACCCCGCTACTAGAAATACTTGGAATTAAAAAGAAACCATTTTTGGAAATAATCAAATTTGGAAAGATTGACAAAATTAAGCTAAGTATGAGTTTTAGGTCAAATTCAAATGACCATAACCCCTATCTCAGGATGATTTAGGTGTGATGCAAGATACCGTATGAAGTATGTTTGAATTATCTCTCCAACACCACCGAGTTTGCGCGATTTTCAGTTCGTATAAGGGAGATAGGCCCATTTGAAGTTGGGCTGTCTGGATAAGGAAAGTCAAAACCGAATTTTAGAAGGGTACTTTGGTATTTTCACTATCCTATTAATTAAATTCGTTTTTGGTAATTAAGTTAGGGTCTAAACTGATTTGGTTTAGTTTACGCATCATCAAAAAGAGTTAGGGTTTTGAGAGAAGAAAAATAAGAGGAGAAAAGAGCAGAAGAAGCAAGGATTCGTCGATTTCTTGAGGAATTGAGTGCGGATTTCGCCAAGGATTTAATCCTACGAGGTATGTGTTTTCACATAGTGTTGGGTTCAGTCACCCACACACCAAATGTGTTTATTTCAGTATGATTTTCGTCCTAAAAGATTGAGACTTTGATGTTCTTGAGTTGTATTCTTGAATTTGGGATGAGATTGAGGAGTTCTTGAGAGTTTAAGGTCGATTTTAGAGTTGTGTTTGATTAGATTCTTGTGTACATATGCTGGGTATTTGAATCTAAAGAGAAATTGAGAAAAATAATCGAATTTAGGCGAATTGGGGTTAGAAAACGATTAAGGAACAAGTTGGAAAAATTTGGGTACCAGGTCCGCGTGTTCCTCAAGATTGATAAAATTTTCTCCGCGTCGCGGAGTGGTCACGAACCATTCTACCTCAAAATTTATTTCGCGACCAAATAATTAAATGCATCTCCACGTCACGGACTTGCTTCCAGGCAGTGATTTCTTGATTGTTTCTCATGTTTAACTATCTAAAAACAGTCCTAAACATCATAAAATATTTCCTATCACAAATCACAATCCTTGAATCCATAATTCAATTTAAGGAAAGTTAAGAGACAACTCAAGAGAAGTTAAGAGCCAAGTCAAGAGAGTTCATAAAGTCTTCCAAAAGTCTTTTACAAATGTTTTAACTTTGTTTTAAGACCTCATTTTTTAGTTGAGTAAAGAATAAAAGATTTGAAGTTTATTTCTTCAAAAGAGTATATCGGGACTATGTATTCCCAAAGAGTTTAAATTTTTTTCACATTTAAATAAGAAAGGAAACTGAGATTTCCAAAGAGCCTTTGAGCTAGTTTTCAGAAAAGAGTAAATGATTTCAGAATTAAGCAAGAAGGGAAACTTTGATTTCCAAGATAGCCTTTGAACTAAGTTTTGAGCAATTATCTCAAACCACAGAAAGAAGTATGTTTTTAAACATAAGAGCTAGTATTATATTTTGGGAGTAGTATTGAGCACCGATATGGGGGAGAGTTCAGACAACTCCCAGTCCCCATAAACCATGTAGCCATCATGGGTAGAAATGGTCATACATTTTAGATGATTCCTTGGTGCTTTTTAGCATAGACTAGTGGATCCACTTACCAGTAAGGTTCTATACCCTCAGAAAGGTATAGGACGGCCTTAGCAGCATGAGGCAAAATACTGTATCATTACAATAGCTCTTAAGTGATGGTTATCGGTTAGAGAAACTCCCACAACAATATTTTGAATTTTTATATACACAGAGTTAATTGTATTTTGATATACATTCATAGTTTCTATTGTATCTTTGCATACATTGAAAGTTACTATTGTATTTCTAAATACACAGAGTTATTATCCATTTTTTAAAAGTTTTTCTCTATATTGCATTTGTTTTATTGCTTTATATTGAAATGAGTTAAGTTGAGTCGAGTTGAACTCAGGTATGTTCCTTCAGTTCCTTTCAAGCTTATGTCTTGTTTTAGAATTCCCCTTGTATGCTCGTACATTCAATGTACTGATGCCAGTTGGCCTGTATCTTTTTATGATGCAGATTCAGGTAACCAATCAGCATCCAACGCATCATTGATTCTAGTTGAGCTCCAGAGTTGTTGGTGAGCCTCCTTGCTTCTGGAGGATCCCTTTTATTATTTTCAGTATTTTAGTTCATTAGGATGTCCTGGGTCTTGTCCCGACATCCATCTCAGTTTTAGAGGTTTCATAGATAGACAATCAATTAGTCATTTGTCTTGACCTTGTTATTGGCTTATGTTCAGTTTTGAGTTGCCACTTTGACTAAGTTAAATGTTTATTTCTAAAACATTATGAGTTTAGTTTGAGACAATTGATTATCTTGCATTTGTGTTCTTTTCTTAATGCTTAAAGTCTTCTGCTGAGTAAGTAAGCCAGGACAAGGGTTCACTTGGGGCCAACAATGGTTCTCGAGTGCCAGTCCCACCCAGGGTGTAGGCTCGGGGAGTGATAAGCTTGGTATTAGAGCACAAAGTTCAAGAGTCCTAGGGAGTCGATGAAGAGTCCTAGTTATTGGTGTGAAGCACGCCACATCTATAATTATGAGGCTGCAACATTTAGGAATTCCTTCATTTCTTTCATACTCACTTCGTGCGATAGGGTAAATCTTTATAAAAGTTCCTTTCCAATTCGTGCTTGCGCGTGTCTTTCAAATCATGCCTCTATGAAGAGCTGTCAGAGGTCGTCCAACTAGAAAAAATGTTGAGCCACAGGAACAAGGGGTACCTAATGCACCGGAAGTGCAACCCCAATGAGAGGTTACCAATGCTGAATTCCGTGAAGCTATCCAGATGTTAAGTCAAGTTGTGACCAATCAAGTTGGACAGAGAGAGAATCGACAGGAAGTGGCTGATACTTCAAAGGTTCGTGAGTTATTAAGGATGAATCCTCCCAACTTCACAGGTTCAAGCGTCATTGAAGACCCAAAAAACTTTGTTGAGGAGCTTCAGAAGGTTTTTTAGACAATGCATATTGCCGATGCTGATAGAGTAGAACTAGTTGTATATCAACTAAAGAGTGTCGCTAGAATCTGGTTCAAATAATGGAAAAATAATAGGGCTGAGGATGCGTCAATAATGAGTTGGCCTGTGTTTGAGAGTTCTTTCATGGGGTGTTTCTTTCCCCATGAGTTGCGAGAGGCAAAGATAAGAGAGTTTCTCACCCTTAAGCTGGAGTCTATGAGCGTCCATGAGTACATTCTGAAGTTCAAACAAATTTCCTTCTATGCTCCGGAGATGGTTGTTGAAATGAGGAGCAAAATGAGTTTATTTGTTGTTGGGTTGTCTCGTCTGTGAAGTAAGGAAGGCAAGGCAACTATGCTGATAGGAGATATGGACATAGCAAGGCTAATGATCCATATGCAACAAGTTAAGGAGGACAAGCTGAGGGATAGAGAAGAGTTTAAGAATAAAATGGCTAACACATCAGGGGATGAGTCCGGGCAGCAAAAGAGTAATGCGAACCGGTCTTCTTTCCAATCTAAGCAGAAGGGACTTGCTACATCATCTGATAGTGCACCTGCACAAGGGAACAAAAGTGAGTACAATAGTCAGAATTTTAGAGCTAAACCTGCCTATTCTCAAGGTAGTATGGCACAAGGGGGTAGTAAGCCTCCTGCATGTGCTAAGTGTGGTAGGAACCACTTAGGGATATGTCATGATGCCTCCACTAGTTGTTTCAAGTGTGGTTAGAACGGTCAGTTTTTGAGAGAGTATCCTGAGAACATGCAAGGTGTTGGTAATGGGGAAATAGAGCCCAATCTTCTTCAGTTGCTCCACAAGACAGAGCTGCATCTAGAAGAGCTACTTCAGGGACAGTCGGAGGATCAAACCGTCTTTAGGCTATCACTAGTCTCCAAGAGTAAGATGATTCGCTAGATGTTATCACTAGTATGATCCAAGTCTTTAACTTTGATGTTTATGCTTTGCTAGATCCAGGAGCGAGTTTATCGTTTGTAACTCCATATGTTGCGATAAATTTTGATGTTCTTCCTGAGCAACTTCTTGAGCCCTTGCCCTTAAGTGTTTCTACACATGTTGGCAAGTCTATTCTAGCTGAGAGAGTTTATCGTGATTGTACAATTTCCATCAATCACAAGAGTACCATGGCTGACTTAGTTGAGTTAGATATAGTAGATTCTGATGTCATTTTAGGTATGGACTGGCTTCATGCCTGTTATGCATCAATATATTGTAGAACTGAAGTAGTCAAGTTCCAGTTTCCCAGTCAACCAGTTATAGAGTGGAAGAGTAGTTCAACAGTGCCTAAGGGTCATTTTATTTCGTACCTTTAGGCGAGAAAGTTAGTTTCCAAGGAGTGTGTCTATCACTTAGTCCGAGTTAATGACTCTAGTGTTGAGATACCTTCTATTCAATCAGTTCCAATAGTAAAAGATTTTCCATAAGTCTTTCCAGATGATCTTCCTAGAGTCCCTCCTAAGAGAGAAATAGACTTCGGTATAGATATTCTTCCCGATAATCGTCCTATATCTATTCTGTCATATAGGATGGCACCAATAGAGTTAAAAGAGTTGAAAGAGCAATTGAAAGTAAGTGAATATGATATTCCTAAGACAATCATTATGAGTTTCTGGTCATGTCGTTCAGTTTAACTAATGCACCTGCAACATTCATGGACCTTATGAATAGAGTATTCAAGCCTTTTTAAAATAAGTTTTTTTATCGTATTCATTGATGACGTACTAATATATTCGAGGAATGAGAAATATCATGCTAGCCATCTCAGAATAGTTCTCCAAACTCTAAAGGATAGAGAGTTGTATGCCAAGTTCTATAAGTGTGAGTTTTGGCTTGAGTCTATTGTATTGTTAGGCCACAATTGTCTCCGGTGATGGAATTAAAGTTGACACTCAGAAAATAGAGGCAGTGGAGAATTGGCCTAGACCCACATCTCTGTCTGATATTAGGAGTTTCTTGGGGTTGACTGGATATTATAGAAGGTTCATTGAGGGATTTTCATCTATTTCATCGCCTTTGACTAAGTTAACTCAGAAAACAGTTAAGTTTCAATGGTCTGAAGCTTGTGAGAAAAGCTTTCAGGAATTGAAAATGAGGTTGACTATTGCCTTAGTATTGACCTTACCAGAAGGTACGCAAGGCTTTGTTGTATATTGTGATGCGTCCAGAGTTGGTTAGGGTTGTGTGTTAATGCAGAATGATAAAGTTATAGCTTATGCCTCCAGACAGTTGAAAGTTCATGAGAAGAACTACCCAACCCATGATCTAGAGTTGCTTGCCGTAGTATTTTCTTTGAAAATATGGCACCATTATCTTTTTAGTATGCATATGGATGTGTTCACAGATCACAAGAGTCTTCAGTATGTGTTTGGTCGGGAAGAGCTTAATCTCAGAAAAAGGAGGTGGTTAGAATTACTCAAGGATTATGACATGAGTATTCTTTATCACCCAAGTAAGGCTAATGTTGTTGCTGATGCCTTGAGCAGATTGTCTATTGGTAGTACCGCCATTTTGAGGAAGATAAGAAAAAGCTAGCAAGAGATATGTATAGACTTACACGATTGGGAGTTCGACTAATGGATTCCACAGAAGAAAGAGTAGTGGTGATGAATGGGGCTGAATTATCATTAGTGTTAGAAGTGAAAGAAAAGCAAGACCAAGATCCTATTTTACTTGAATTGAAGGCAAATTTTCATAAGCAAAAAGTAATGGCTTTTGAAAAAGGGGGAGATGGTGTATTGAGATATCAAGGTAGGTTGTGTGTACCAAGGGTAGATGAACTCCTAGAGAGAATCATGGAGGAAGGTCATAGCTCCAGATATTCTATCCATCCGGGTTCCACAAAGATGTATCGTGATTTGAGAGAAGTTTATTGGTGGAGTAGTATGAAGAAGGGTATTGCAGAGTTTGTTGCTAAGTGTCCAAATTTCCAACAAGTTAAAGTAGAGCACCAAAGGCTCGGTGGCATGGCTCAGAGTATAGAACTTCCATAATGGAAGTGGGAGATGATCACTAAGGATTTCATCTCAGGTTTACCAAGGTCTTGCAAGCAGCATGTATCTAGTTGGGTGTTTGAGCTAGATGTTAGATGTTACACCCTTAGCCTGCTAAGATTAATTTCATTCGAGGACGAATGTTCCCAAGGGGCACTACAAGAAATTATGGAATTAGCAACAACTTTTTAGCAATAACTATATTATTGTTGGCTTATATTGATAAATCACAACAACTTGATTTAATTGTTGGTATATCATTTAGTTTTTAACCACAATATTTTTGTTGTTGCGAATTATGTTAGTATTGTTGCGATATTATATTGTTAATAATAATTAATATAATAAGTTTCAAATATTAAAAAATTGCAACAACGTTTTTGCAACAATGATGATATTGTTGCCCAACTTAAGTAATGGCAACAATTTAATTAATTTGTTGCTATCTTAAAAAAAATTTGGCAACAATAATTTTTTTTATTGTTGCTAATATATTTAATTTGACAGTATTGTATACATTGTGGCAAAAAATATATTATTTTTTTTAGTTTTCCGCCAATAGAATCGCGGTTTTTTTTTGTTTCCGCCAATTTTTTTTTTGTAGAAGTTCACCAATTTTTATTTTCACAAGTTGCGCCTCTTCAGTTTTGGGGAAAACTGAAACTTGGTTTTCTCGTTCAATTTTTCACTGAAGAAGAACGTTGTTCTTGAAGTCCATCTCTGGTGAGTTTTC